>CABFWB010000991.1:180801-198869 GCA_902151455.1 Timema bartmani
AAAAAAAAAAAAAAATTGGCCAAGTGTCCCTCGGAATGATTTGTGTCGTCCAGGTCTACTTTAGAGAATGATTCCTTATAACAAAAAATTAATACAATATAATCAAGTAGGGAAATGAGTTAATTGAACTCACCCAATCTGTTGTGAAAGGTGCACCTTTACCCATTAAGTTGCGAACTTGTTCAGTGTCACCATCTTTTGCGCCCATGAGCAACTTCTTACCAAGTTCCACTAGAGACACCGAGCCGACACTTCCAACGGAACGAAGGCCCCCACTGTCAATCTCTACCTGTTTCATAGGAACAGCGATATATCAGCCCACAGCCTAATCACAATTTGAACTGACAGTTGTTGATATGTCAGGTGGATATTGTAAAAATAGGTCTTATACACCTGATGAGCTCTTGAAAAAATAGTGGATGTATATTTGTGTGGTGATTAAGCAAAGGTTGTTTGTCTCAATCAACAAACCATTTTCATTAAGCTTTGTTTGCACAAATCTATATAACATTTAATGAGTGTCCTGGGATTATTTACACAAGCAGATGTGCACTCACAAATACGTATAGTTATGAATCAAAACTGCACACCCTCAAATGTCCTTAAGTATACGCATGCTAAGTTTCAGATTTCTAGGTTTTGGATATATGGGCATCAGCACAAATACACATTATATTTTATTGATCCATTTACAAATGAATATTGAGTTTCACTTCATCATTAATATATTTGGAAGAAGGTATAGGAAAGGCAGATAGAAACATATAAAAGAGATGGGACACAATATGGCTTTTACAATGAAAAGAAGAACACAGTTCACACTTTTCATTGCTGCCAATGGACAAAAAGGTAATGGTTGCCTCTTAAGGAAAATCGATCGTCACCGCCCAATCCCCTGACCCAGGTTTCATTCTATCAGAACTCATGAGGGAGGAGTTTGAAACGCGCAATGCAACTTCCTAAAAGAGGAAACAAAAAAAAACACAAAAGGGAGAAAATGGAAAATTGTAAAGAATGATAGGACACATAGATAGGAACATGTACAAGGTATAACATAAAGGACAAACACAGGAAAAGGAAATTGTTATATGTCTCTATCCACTATTCCTATACCTTCTTCCATTGTTAATTACATGTTACATTACATTGTTGTTACATTGTTAATGTTAATGTTGACAGAAAACTTATAGGTAGTGCCTGTGATCAAAGAGATTTGTTTTATTTATTATTCTGTGAATTTATATATATATATATATATATATAATTGCTGATGTTTTTAAATGAGCTAATAATGTTCGAACATGCAAAAAGGAGCTCTAGTGGCCTGAGCCTGGAACTATGATTGGTGACGTCTCAAGAACAGCAGGTTCACCGTGTATTTCCAGCATAATAGCTTACATTTTAACAAGGACTGAGCAATAAATTCAGTAAAATATTCCATTTCTTATCAATGTGACTTGAGGGATATGTATATATAATTTTTTAAATTCCTGAAGAAAATGTGTAAATACTTGTTAGCGCCTGGAGCAGTTTTGACATCAACATCTCTCTCAGTTGAAAGAAAACCAGTGAAATCCAAACGTTTTTGTTTTATTCTATGTATTAAAAAGCAGCACACCTGCACTAACACGATAATATGGTTTAATGGGATTTCTACAATATCAATATTACAAATTTCATGAAAATCATCAGTTGCGACTAAATATTCCTCAACTTCTGTTTCATCAAATATGAAGTCATTTGAACTTAAGATTCCCATTTTTGTTCAATTTTAAATGTAAAAGACTCAAAAATATTTTGCTTCCTATTAGATTCCTAGAGTGTCAATGAAAAATGGTAAGTATTCCCACTTAGCTAATCCAACTTCAAGCTCTATACTTTTCTTTAATAAATATCTACAAAACAGCCCAAGTGTTTCAGAAGTGTTAGTTTAACGAGAGTCATCTTTGGGAACCTTGAATGTGACTTTGTGACTGAACACAAAACAAAGAGATGTGCCAGTGCTTTGACGTTTTTGACCCAATACTATGAGGAAGGTGATGAATTATTTGACCACATCGTCACGGGGGACGAGACATGGGTGCCCCACGTGATCTCTGAATCCAAGCAGTGATTGATGGAGTGGTGACACACATCATCTTCTATGAAAATGACATTCAAAAATATATTCTCAACTTGAAAGATTATGGCAATCATATATTGGGATGGTGGTGGTGTTTTGCTAATAGACTTCATGCAGCGAGGGGCAGCAATAAACGCAGCTGCGTAATGTATGACCTTGACGAAACTTTGCCATGCAATCCAGAATAAACTCCGCGACCTGCTGTCTGCCGGAGTATTGTTGCTTCATGACAATGCGAGACCCCACTCTGCTGCTCAAACGCAAGCCCTCATCGAATCTTTTGGCTGGCAGCAATTGAATAGCCTCCGCCCCTACAGACCTGACCTTGCACCTAGTGACCACCATCATTTCCTGCATCTGAAAAGTTTCCTTGCCAGCAAGCATTTCCACACCAACAATGAAGTGAAAGTGACGGATGAGGAATGGCTTTCTTTGCTGGCGGCAGACTTCTATGATGAGGGTTTACAAAAACTTATCTCGCAATTCGACAAATGTTTAAATAGCAACGGAAACTATGTTGAAAAGTAGCTGAAGGCATGTAGAATCAGATAAAAAAAATACCCCAAAACCTTTAGTAGTCCCTATTTTATTTCAAAATGGTCCTTACTTAAAATAAACACCCCTTGTATTTTGTGCTGTGGCTGATTTTAGTCCAGCCAAAGCTAGAAGTGGTTGGTCATTTCGCAAACTTCGTTATATCTTTATTATTATTATTTCTATTCACTTAATAAAACAATGAATCAAAAGTATTATATTTATAACATATCAAGAGTTTGTATATGGGCCTAGCTATACAATTAAAACAAGATTCACTAAACAATCTACAGGAATGTAAATATTTATTAACACACTAGGCCTATTGTGATATAACTTATGGTACTTATTGGTCATGTACATTTTAATATTTGTGATGTAAACTAAATTTATTTTTTGCCTTCCTACACACAGAACTTTCCGTAGTTACAATGATTTGCAGCCTGTAATAACATAAATAAATTTATTTTGAGAGGTTTTGTATATTTTATTTTATAAATATTAAATTAAATTTTAATTTCTTTGCACATGGAAGGTTAAGTTAAGGTAATTATGACAATACAGTAGTATGTTTATAAAGAATTGCTTGTTTTAAAAATGGGCTATGGTAACGATAATATAAATAAAATTTTGTAAGATTTAAGTTTTTAAAGGGTTAGTTTTGATGTGACAATTTACTCAATGTAATTTTATTAGAAAATGTTCAAGATTTTACCAGATAAAATAACAGTAGCTGAACTATAGATACATTTGAAATTTTGAGTTGGGTTTGCTACTAAAATGGGATAAATGTGGTAATAGTAGACTATTATTGTGTCTTGATAAAAACAATAAATTTAGTTTGGGATATTGTTTAAGGTAGCAAAACATTTTTTTGGCCAAAATAAATAAAATAATGCTCCAGTAGAAAAGTAAAGTTTCATTTTCTATACAAGGTGATATCAAAATGTCTTGAATATTCATCAAGATTTCCCTGAAATTTAAAAACAACTTTTCCTTCTCATTTAAAAAGTTTATCATCTAATGTTGCTGTTCATGACATACATTCAACAACTGTTGATATCATGATGTGAATAAAATTAAACTATCACTATATTTGAATAGTCTACTTCACGTGCCGTTGACCATTGACATTCACTCGATAGTTGCATTAGCAATCACGTGATCAAGTGCAGATCCGTTCGAATAGTCATGAAGTGTGCTAATGCACCCCTCACACGCCCTTGAATCCCAGTGTGACAGCAAGTTACCCTTGACACGCCGGCGATGCGGTGTTTGATCGGCAATTGTTTAATTTTTCGTCTGCTAGAGAGAGAGCTCGTAGAGTAATGTGAACTTTGATAATGTATGTTAAATATACTGGTTGCTTTATAGTGTTGTAGAGTTGTAATGTGTTGTGTTGGATAATTTATCATGTCCAGTGAAAATAAGTCACCACAAATCTGTAAGTGGCCTACACTAATTCGGACTGAAAGATGGCATTTAAAATAGTTTCTAGGATCATTGGTAGGAAGTAATACTGCGGACTCAAGAGTGTGAAAAGGATATTTTGCTGTTCGAATAGTCTGTTGCAGTCTTTGATCTAAAGTGCGTGTTAAGTGTAAAGTCATCAAGTCTGCATCAAGTCAAGTGTACTCGACTATTCGGATACAGTCTATGTTTCTTCTAGTGTCATATGATATTTATTTAGGCCAAAAAAATGAATTATAAAAACTGCAAAAACACTTCGTCTTCGTTCGCATTCCTTACATCGCCCCCAAAATATAAATATTTTGATTTAATTATTTTTGTTATCTGCTCTATGTCTCCTAAATTACCCTTTAAAGTGCAAGCACATCAGTTTAGAGGCCAATGGTCTAAATATTATAAAATTAAGACCTACTTACAGGAATTAAGGTGGTAGGATCTACAGAATCCACCTCTGTATATATAACGTGTTGCATCTTAATGTCACAATAAGTTGATATAGACAACTATTTCCAAAACCTGTAAATATTGGACAAGCAATATAAACAATATTAAATTAGTTTCATTATAAATAAATGTATAACCTAACCTGTTCATAAATATTAGGAGCTGGATACAATTTGAAGACTCGCCAAATTGTATACCAAACTCAAGTAACTTCACAAATGTATGGCATTTGGAAAATAAATCCAAAAGTGAAATTTTTTTGACAAGTACTACTACAAATTAAAAACATATTTAGTAAAGACATAATTAATCCTTCTTTATTTAAACAGGATGTTTTCATATTACTATTTTCTAGTATAACTTCCTGTTCCTGTTACGGAACGGAAGTCAATAAATACAGGCACCAATGGTTATTTTGAATTCGTAATAGCTACACATATTATTGAACTAAATACTTACTCTAAACGGTTCAATATTGCTTTATGACACATTTCTTGGGAGAAATGAAGTGTAATAAGTAATGCCCAATCCTCAAACTCGTCATGTTTCATACACCGCCTTGTAAACAACACCTGGTATAAATTTAATTCCGTAATATGCTTGTCAATGGCAACAAAAGAAACTTTGCAAGGCAGTATTTTAGTCAAGGTATGTATAAAAAAGCTTGATGTGATTCGCCTACTCTAACTGTAGAAAGATTACTAAGCATAACAAATGTGTATGATATACATATTAAAATATAAAATATTTTTTTAATTAAGTTGGCTTCAACTTTATTGTAAGAGATGTGTTTATCCGAGGGAGGGGAAACTACTCGAAATAACTTTTAAACTAGTTTAATCCCCTAACGTACTTTGCCGGCAAATACTCATCATAGCATGATATGCAGCACCAATACAATGACGAGCGAAACTCTTACTTGGTGTTATTGCTTATATCACAAAGATGGCAAGAGCGGTATGAATAAAACTTGGCTCTTCTATTCAATATATTTCAAGTCCAGATTTTTTTCTATGATTATTAGGTGCTTACTTTAGCTGCATTGAAGATATAAAATGACTTTAACTAGTAGATGATTTGTTTGTAAAGTTTTGCGGGCCTCAACGCCACTATGTTCAGGTTTACCAGTGTCCTAAAGTCAAATGAATCTTATATTGAAGGTGCGTCCAACCATAAAAATGCTAGTGAATAAATTGAATACAATTTTTTTTTTGGGAAAAGTAGTGGCGGGGGGATATAAACCACCCCAAAGTTTAATTCTTCAATAAGACAACTATCTATTGAAAGTGTGTCCATCCCAAACAACTTTAGTGAATAATACAATCTCCATAATTTTTAGATAATTTATTCCTGGGGGAACATAAGCCCCCCCAACATTTTGATTTTCTCAGACAACACTTTTATATGGAAAGTGAGTCCATCCCTACAAATTTTAGCGAAGAAATCCCATCTCTATACATTTTAGATGAGTAGTTGTACCTGGGGGGCATACAAATATGAAAAAATCTCTCACACCAAAAAATCTCAGAATTACGGTTAACCCATTTAATGAATACCGGTGAAGAAATTACCTCTCTATCCTCGATAGATGGTAAAGTACAAGAATATCCATATGGAAAGGGGGAAAAAGCACCCTTTTAAAAATTACATCATGCGAGAATTTTAAGGGACTGTCCCACAATAATAATGGTGCACACTGACCATTTATATGACCTTCCATTTGGGCAGGTGAGAGCAATATCTTTTTTCCTTATTTTACACGACCCCCTCTGCCCTTTTGGTCACAGAGCTATACCCTGATTTTGGTTGGAAGAACACTAGAAAAAATTCAAACATATTTTTTTGCAGCCAACACTGATAAGATTTCACTATGTTATTTTATAGGTATTGATGATATCTATCAAAAGTGACAGCTTCAGATAACATGACTTGATGCATGAATATATTAAAACTGTTTTAGTAACTTTAGTAACTAACTTTTACTGTTCTTCCTACCAAAATCGTACTATACAGCTCGGGGATAAAAAAGGAAAGGGTGTTCCCTGAAAAAATAAAGTAGTTAAATTCATACCCTCCCCTCCTCAAACATCCCCCATACACAAATAAGGTTCCCCGCTGTTGCTTATAATATTTCACAAGTTACATAAAGTTTATTTGATTGCTTGATTTTTAATTAAAAACAAAAACTACTAATACATTTTGGTTCATGAAACATGTAGTAATGTACCAATATTTATTATTATGCAACAAATATATAATAGTTCGTTTTAATTATGGAGTTATTTAGCTTAAATGACGACTAATATTGCATTAACATTATTTTGGAAGGCCTCTTAAATTTTGAAATGCCGCCAAAACTTGCCATACTTAGGGCCGGTATTATGACTTCTGGATAAATATTAATCTGGTAGATAAATATTTCTAGCTGGTGGATAAGTTAAAAGTGCGTCTTGTGACTGCAAGATAGCATTTATCTACCAGGTAAGATGTATTTATCCATCACATTTGTATCGAGAGGTTCAAGTACCCGATAACTTTTATCTGAAAGTTAAAATGGTTGTTGCCATAGTGATGCGTGGTTTTTAATGAGGTTTCACCTATCAGAATCTGTTTTTAGGTTAAAATATTGGTTTACGTGTTTAGTAAGCACAGGCGCGGGCTCTAACTATATAAAGTTAGAACATTTAATTCACACTTTTATATAAACTGACAAGCTATTTGTAGAGTTATATTTATGTAAGAACAAANTAGAACATTTAATTCACACTTTTATATAAACTGACAAGCTATTTGTAGAGTTATATTTATGTAAGAACAAATTATCAAAATATGAGTACAATAAATGAAATTTTGTAAACGTTGTACCCAACTATTGACCACATTTTAGCAGACATCGAAATTAGTACTTACACGACATCTTTTAGTTTCTGCGCCCACGTGACACTATCTGTTTACTCGCACTCGTTTAGCCACCATTATTTAACAAATGTTTGAGCGTTGTAGGAAAAAAATCTTGGTTTGCGTGTTAAGTAAGCACAGGCCCAGGTTTTAGCTATATATAAATTTAGAACATTTAATTCACACTTTTACAAAAAAAAATGACAAGCTATTTGTAGGGTTGTATAAGTACAAATTATTTAAATGTGAGCACAGTAAATGAAATTTTGTAAACGTTGTACCAGATTATTGCCCACATTTTGGCAGACACCGAAATTAGCACTTGCAAGACAACTTAGCTTTTGCACCCATGTCACGCCATCTGTTTCTTCTCACTCGTTTAACCGCCATTATTTAACAAATGTTGTACGTTCTCGCCACTCACTAGGTTTTAGCGGTAGCGTCTGGACTTATACGCGTGCGCACACCAGTAAAAAGAGTACCAACATTGCTTTTTCTACGTAAAAATATATTAATGCTACAGATAGCTATCCAGCAGATAAATTCAGTTCATAAAACGCGTAAAATATTAAAGTGGCTAATAACCTTTAACTGGTAGCTAACTTGAATCTCCCGATAGCAATATTTATCCCGTAGTCATTAGACCGGCCCTTAGTTGGTAATTACTTTAAGTTGTGCAATTTTTATTGAGTTTCACTTTAATATTCGTATATTTTAAGCTTTTATGATTGCATAAACATTCGTTGTATAATTAATTTAATTCTAAATACATGCGTAATTAACGTGTAAAATTCAGTTTTCTCCATAAGAAAAGCATCGTAGGCTCTGACGTCATACCCCCACAATGGCATACTGGAAGTACTCATTATATCTAGGTTATTCTAACTGTCTCTAGATGTCAACGCCATTTGTTAGCTCAAACTTTAATTAAGCTCTTCAGGCAAAGTGAGATAACGGCTGTTTGGGAAGAGAAAGAAAGCGTATTGTTACTTGTAGATGTTACCCTTTTATAGAAATTTAAAATATGTTCTTTAATAGTTAAAGGGTGGCAAAATACATATTAGACGATCTATTGCGTTCAACAGTTTATCTCAGCAGGGATTTGATTCCAACATTCTCCACCAGAAATAGAGGAGCCTGACATTTAGATAGCGTGCCCAACGGGATTTGAACCTCGGTATCTTTTGGTGGGGTGGTAGGGATTTGAAGCCTCTACATCGGTCACCAGAAATGTTTGACGGTGGTGTGTGACCGGGTGAAATGTGTACCAGCATTTGCTCGGGGTTTGAAATGTGAAATTGTATTTATAAAAGTGACTAGCGTTTGTCGACCTATCAACCCTAGTAGGAATTTGAACTCCTACCTTCTTACGTCACAGGGCGAGATGTGTAAACGCATTTGCGCGGTTGGAAAAATAAATAAACACGACCGCAGAGGGTGGATAGTGGTCCTTCACGGCATATCAGGCCCTATAGCCACCAGAGGGGTAACAGGCCAATTACTTTTGGTTTAATTTTTAGGCCAAATGCCTTTAGGCCAAATGATTTTAGGCCAACTGCCGCGTCCCCGAATGAAAAGATAAGCCAAATTAAATGAATATACAAAAGTTAAATGAATGGGGCTGGAATAGTGTAGTTAATTAGAATGGTAGAAATTCCAAGTGATATTAATATAACATCCTATAATTGATATTCGCCAAACTAAAGGTATATATCCTCTAATGAATGCTGATAGCATTCCATGTCCACCAATATGTCTATACTAGCTACACTGTTTGTCCATCGTTGTATCCCGCAAACTCTTAAGATTCCACAACTGTCAGAGATAATATCATTCTTCAGCCAAAGGACGTGATGACGAATGAGTTGATGGATAGTGTTCGTATGGCTGTTTCCACCTTAGCCCCTTCCAACAAGACACATATAACCACGCAGGTCGTCACGTGTTGTGTCCAACTCATTTAGTTTTGTTTTTCGGTGCTGGAGAAGTCAGTTTTGAATCCCAGCCGAGTGTAATGAGTGAAGTTTCCCATAGTGGTTTCTCACTCTACTTCTAAGCTAATTCAGGTACCTTTCCTCTAAAATTGTACATTCTTCATCCCTATCACATTAGCGTAATTAATAGAATAAGTCCTCAGATCAGGCTGATTCGAGCTATGTCATTACGTGGACTCGTTGATATGCGCTTGCAGTACTCTGGGCTATGACTAGCAATTCCATATGTCAAGTGTCACTTTAAACAAAGTAGACTGTTAGTTTCATTTCTACTTTGTTGGTTTTTACCGTACCGTTTAGCGTTTAGCGTATGATGTACTTATTGTAATCAAAGCAGTATTCGACTTAAATGGTTTTCAGCTTTGCGCGGAAAACCTAAGAAATAAAAGCGCCTCAAGTTGAGGACTTAGTTTGTTTTAAACATATAGCTCAAACTGTTAGAGAGACGTGGTGGAAAAAAAAAGCTACACATATAAAATTATTTATAAATGAACACACTTTTCAACAATACATGATATTATAACGTATTAGTTTATTGTAGCCACTAAACATAAATTATCTCTAGCTCTCTGCAGGAAACCAACTTTATTCCTAATGGCACACTGATAATTTATATTGTACCAAGATGACCAGGCTGAGGTTGATCTCGTCTTTAAAGGTACTTCAATTCAGATGTTTATTTTGATTTGCATAACTTTATTGGACCTACGTGACTAAAAGCGTTGGCTTAACAAACTTGATGTGATGAATTATAAAACATTAAAGAGGAATGCTGACTACTCACAACAAACCTGTACTAGTTGTAGAATAACAAGACCAGATTGGACTATAAAAGTCTTTGTTTTATTGACAACGGGGCAAACACATTATCATCTATTTCGGCGGCAGTTACTTTGCCCGATGACGGACCATATCAGGTTAGAGCTTCGGGTCATCAGTGGTACTTGTGCTAGAGGGTAACCACCGTGCCCAGGGTACCTAGTTCACAGTGTTGCCAATTCAGCGACTTTGTCACTAGACTAATGACTTTTAAGTGTCTGAAACAACTATTTTTCATTTTTAGTGCCTAGCGAATAATCTGGTGACTGGCGACTTTCCTTAATTTTATGTCAAATTCATGTTCAATATTTTAAATTTTATTTCTATAGAATTTTTATTTTTGAACTACCGTATTGCAAGAACACATAATGCATTGTTCCGGTCTACAGAATGGCTCTAATCTATCTCTGTCATTCACAAATCACAATGACATCGTTCCAGCTCCGGGGATCATCTCAGTCTACTGATGTAGCTTACATTCTCTTCAAATTAATGTATGAATTTTAGGTTTGGCAACAAATCTGAAGACTTTTAATTTTTTGTTTAACGACAATCTAGCGACTTTCTGGTACTAATCTAGCTAAACACTCATATTATATTTGGCAACACTGCGAGTTCGAGCTCTGTAGGGGGTCACGAGCAGTGTTAGACGTCCATCACTCTATGTTTTCACTAATAAGCCAGTTCTTTCACGATCTCAAACCTCCAAGTTCTTATATTTAATTTAATATCGAATTTAACATCACATTTTGTATTATCTCTTAGAGCTACGATTAAACTAAAATTCAAAACCTCAAGTACCATTTCAAACCCAACCAACTACCTTGCCACCGACCCTGCCTTTCCTCGCCATCTGTTCTGACAGATCTGGCCCACGGAAGGGGGGATGTTGACACTATAGTAAATATTGGAATGAAAACTGTGATTTAAAATAATGAATCGGGATAAAAAATACTATTGTGAAGTGTGAGTGCTTGAAAACTTTAATTTTATTTACCTAATTCTTAGTATGAATTAATTAATTAATTTTAATTAAATAATGATACATGTATTTTTAATATAATCCTATCACAACCCAACTAATTTTATTGCGTCTACGTAGAGCGCTGGAGAGGGAAACTAGTGACAGTACACCTCAGAGGCAATTCGAACCCCAACCTTCGCTGTCATAACTAGTTGGGGTTACACGCACCCTTTCTGGCTAAACTACTATGTATATTAATTAAGCTAATGTGGTAGGGATGATTAACAAAATGTTTCAGCATTTACCTGGAGGGAGAACTACCAACAGTTTACACAGAAGGGATTCGATTCTAACCTTCTCTCCCCCACCAGAATTAGATGAGCCTGACATTTAGACGGCGTGCACACCGGGATTCGAACCTCGATATCTTTCGCGGGGCTAGCACAGCTAATATCGGTTATAACGGTCGTTCAATCAAATACTTCCTTCCGAGTGCACCCCACATTTGCGAGAGTGAAAAAAATAAGGCAAAATTAAAAAGGGTTTTGCTGGTCGACCAGATTTTCCCTTTGATATAATTGGACCAGGTAGAATGTGTACCCTATTTGCTTGGAGTGAGAACATCAATCTCAGTACGCCAGAACGGGAATCAAACGTCGATCACCCTGTCATCGGCCTTCTAGAATAGCACAATGGTGACGCCTTAGACCATGCAACCATCAATGCAAGTATTAAATATGTTGGTTAGTCAGATGGCCTATACCTCCTTGCTAATAGCCAATTAATATTAATATGTTAGTTTAAAAAAAGGTATTAACTACCAGAAGAGAAACTGGACCTATAATAATTACTTCGGGATTGTAATATGTAGTAAATTATTTAATTTTATTTTCAATCCTAAATAAACATTAATTGTATTGATTTTAACAATTATAATTTCTACTATTAATAATAAATGTGTTTTAGTGAGCAATACATATTTTCAAGAAATTATAAATGTGTATTGAAAATGTTAAAAACACAATAAAAAAGGCGACCTTAGGTCAAAATCATTTGAGTTCTTCCCAGAATATCAATCCTCGGCTAACTCAGTCGGTAGAGCACGAGACTCTTAATCTCGATGTCGTGGGGACGAGCCCCACGTTGGGCGGGTCCCTTTTTTTATATTTTACCAAATTCAACAATCAGTTTAATGATTGATATTTAAATAATTGCTTAAGCTAATCTGTCGTTATATTCATAATTTTGATATTGAGACTTATATTCGGACAATTAAGTCCATGCTACGGAGAGAGAAAGCAATAACTACTTTTTTTTTTTAAAATATCTATTAACGGTTTATTGGTAAAATAATTTTATATGTCGATGGTTTGGTTAATTTCGGAACAATATACAAGAAAGCTAATTTTTAACCTCCTCTACAATATAAATTGTTTATTTTAGAAAGGTAGATCAGGACTTGAGCAATTATTGGCGCTAGAGTAGACATGTTTTCTACAGCGCGAATTAATATCCACTATTCACGCTAATGGAGCAGGGAGGAAGAAGGTAGGGTTATAGAGGAAACGTACCCGCATTTGAGTGGAGCAAAAGTAGAAACAATCTAGGAACATACAACCCTCATGACGCTCAGCCAGGATTCCAACACCGACTTCACCCACACCAGCAAATGAACCTAATTACGACTGGCATTTAAACCTTAAACCGCTGGTCAACCGATTCCGGTGAAACAATATTAAATCCAAACGCTCATACATCGAGCATAAAATAATAATATTTTAATAAGTGGTTTAATTTCTGTAATTGTGTGAACCAACAAACAGTGGTGTACGGAGACATCTTGTTGAGGTAAGATGGGAGCCACACATAACATCGAGTCACTCTCAACATAAATACATTATATATATATTTATATATGGGGAATCCTGATTAGTATCTTTAGTCTCTTTCTCACTCGATCATAGACATCGAGTGTGGAAAGCAACAAGAAATTACAGCACTTTCAGGACTTCCCAGTGCAGGTGCGTTTATACCAGATTGTGTGGGCAGCACTAACCAGATGAAGGGCTTAGTGCATTATTAGCTCCTTATGAATGAGAGTATTATTAGAAGCAACCATTGAGTTCAAAACTCATTATAATAATTAATAATATTTGGCCACTTTTACCCATTAAATAGCCTTATTCTTAATTTTAACATAGGTTTAAATCTACTAAAGTTCATTTTTAAATATGATGACCTTTGTGGTCACGTGGTATACGGCATCAAGCTAGTAATGAATAGACTTGACATTCAAGTGTTCTATCCAAGAATGTTATGTTTTTTCAGGGGCCCGGGGGTGTACTTCGATGTTATAATCGTACTAAATGTAAACTAAGAAGCACTATCCACTTATATAAATAACACAAAAATATTAGGTCATTAATCCCCTAAATATTATCAATGGGGAAATTAAGATTGACGCTTTGGTGCTCTTGACAAGACATAATAATCAACAATAAATAAAAATCAGAGTTTAACACTTTTTTAGTAATATTGGCTCTATTTTAGCTAAAGATAAACAACGAATACCAATTGAGCCTACACCATCTAGTTTTCTAAGGCATAACCCAAAATCAATGTTTATGGCTCCTGAAAATGAAAGCGAAATTTTACGATTTATAAAGAGTCTAAAAAATGGTAAATATACAGGAGAAGATAACATAAATTCTGGTGTGATAAAATAATGTGCTGTTACATTATATAATCCCTTGTGTGACATTATTAACTGTTGCTTCAGTACAGGAATATATCTAGAACATTTGAAAGTCGCTAAAGTTATTCCAGTTTACAAGTCCGGTGACTCCACTTTGATTAACAATGTAAAGAGCAAGCAGGATTCGAAAAAGGTAAATCAACACAAAGTGCGTTAATTAACATGACAAATCAATTATACGACAAATTAGATGATTGTAACTTAGCCCTAGGTATCTTCATTGATAAGGCGTTTGATACCGTAGATCATGTCACTCTTCTTTATAAAATGGAATATTATGGAATAAGCGGTATTGATCTTCAACTTTTTCAAAACTATCTTTCAAATAGAGGACAAAATGTTCAAATAAACAGATATAAGTCAGATATAAAACAGATCTAAACCAAGATATAAGACCATTATCATGTGGTGTTCCCCAAGGCTTTATTTTGGGACCTACCCTATTTAAATATATATTAATTATTCACCTAATTGTATAACGCAATCTAATATCTATTTATTTGCTGATGACACTGCTATAATTAATTTTGGTAAAGATAATGCATCCATATACAAAAATTTACAGAGTGATTTAGGGGGCTTATCAACATGACTTAGAGTGAACAGGTTATCTTTGAATGTCACAAAAACTAAAATATATGAAATTCTCAATCAAGTCTAAACATAGATATGAAAATATTGATGTAAAAATAAACGGAGAAAAAATATAGTAGGTAAATTACGTTAAAAACCTGGGTCTGACTTTAGACGATAACCTAAAATGGGTCTCACACATCAGGTCTCTAAGCAAGACTTTCTCTAAATATATTGGTGTTTTCTCTAGGCTAAGACATATCTTCCCACTATCGATAGAGAGAAATTTGTACTTTACACTTGTCTACCAACACATTCTTTACGGGATTGAAATTTGGAGAATCACTTACACAAAGCATCTTCAACCACTAGTATCATTAATGAAAAAATTGTCAGAATTATAACTTTTTCATATTTCAAAGAACATAGTACACCATTGTTTAGATTACTTGGATTCTTAAATATGAGACAGCTAATTAAATATAAGACGTTAATACTTATGTATGATATCATACATTGTATAAATACTTCAACTTGCTTATATTTTAAATATGTTAATAAGAGCTTAACGACCAGAAATAAGACCACAAAAAAATTAATAGTGCTAAAAGCTAAAACAAGTTGTTTTATGAAATCAAGCTTTCATTAGACAAAAATTTACAGAGTGATTTAGGGGGCTTATCAACATGACTTAGAGTGAACAGGTTATCTTTGAATGTCACAAAAACTAGATACATAAAATTCTCAATCAAGTCTAAACATAGATATGAAAATATTGACGTAAAAATAAACGGAGGAAAAATAAAGCAAGTAAATTACGTTAAAAACCTGGGTCTGAATTTAGACGATAACCTAAAATGGGTCTCACACATCAGGTCTCTAAGCAAGACTCTTTCTAAATATATTGGTGTTTTCTCTAGGCTAAGACATATCTTCCCACTATCGATAGAAAGAAATTTGTACTTTACACTTGTCTACCAACACCTTCTTTACGGGATTGAAATTTGGGGAATCACTTACACAAACCATCTTCAACCACTAGTATTATTAATGAAAAAAATTGTCAGAATTATAACTTTTTCAGATTTCAAAGCACATAATACAACATTGTTTACATTACTTGGATTCTTAAATATGAAACATATAATTAGATATAAGATGTTAATACTTATGTATGATATCATACATTGTATAAATACTTCAATTTGCTTATATTTTAAATATGTTAATAAGAGCTTATCGACCAGAAATAAGACCACAAAAAAACTAATAGTGCTAAAAGCTAAAACAAGTTGTTTTATGAAATCAAGCTTTCATTAGAATGGTGCTAAGACTTGGAACTCGTTGGACCAAACAGTAGATATTTATCACGAATTCAAATTTAAATCAGCCTTATATTATATTATTCTTGACGATCCAAAAGTGAACTATTAGGATTAGTATTAGTATTGGTACTGATAGTAACAGTATTAATATAAATAACAACAGAAGAAGATCCCTATGATTTTGTAATACTCGACTATACAATTTGTTAAATACTATCATCTAGTTATAAAAGTATATTTTAGTCTAGGTGTAACAATCTCCAAATAAAAATACCCATTGTGTCACCTTATGTATATAGTGAACAGTTTATTTTATGAAACAGCCTATCATTAGTTATGTAATTTAAATATTTTTACCTTGTTTATCTACAATTTTGCGCATTCAGCTCGATATTATATATACACATCAAGTGGTGGATTAACCAGATTTTCTGTAATGCCTCTAGAATAGTAATAATAATGAATATCTATAAACTTGAAATTAAAATGTAAATTGTAATAATCTGTAATTTGTATTGTATAGTATTGGATTGGATTGTATTAAATAATTCATAGAAATAATAATAAAGTCTCTCTCTCTATGAATCAATACATACAAATAAATCTTGAAGGACCTTGAACAACCCTTCCTCCGGGCGATATCATATCGTCTTCTTTCTGGCTTTAAATTGTTCGGAGTTTTAAAAAAAATATTCTAGAAAGAAGAACAATTTAATTCGATTTTGTGTTAAAAGGGCTAGTTTGATATCTACAATATTTAGGTTTTTTAAAATAAGAAGGGGGCTTATATTTTAAAAGTTTTGGAGACTGTTCTACTGGCTGGTGATGGGACACACAATATGAAGTTTTAAATAGCGAAGTAATTTAACATGAAAATAATATCCTACTCACATCATATCTTCATTTAAATTATTTACTATAAGTTTGAAAATTAAATATTCTAACTAGATAAAAATAATACACAACAATAATGTGTATCTAGGAAACCACTATTATAATATATTGAAATACATCTTATTTCCTGGCAACAAATATTAATCATTACTTGATTGTAAATAAAGAAAGAGTTTATTAAGTGAGCTAAAACTTGTGAGAAATAAATACGATAATATTACACTTGAAACTGTAATAAAATAGTATCCAATATATTAGAGGATCCTTATATACGAGGATTAAATAAGGCATATCATCACCCAATATACTCTGCCATCGAATCAAGGTATTTCGTGATAAAAGCATGTATATTCTGTAGGAATATCACACGTGAATATCTATTTATTATATTGATAATTTATAATGAATTTGAGTATTGTTAACTAAAAAAGAGCCTCCCTGGAAGTCCCAATTGTTAATACCCTGTCTCAGGCGAGGATCCAGTTCATTTTCATAGGGGGGTTATAATTATAAATAATATATTTACTAACAATGTTAGATTTCTGTTTAATGCCATTAAATAGTTTCTCATCCATATTTGATCTTGTGTATGTTTTAAACCGTGGTCATCCTCTTAATTTTTTAAATCAGATAGTTTTTATAAATTGTTTGTAGTGGCCGTCCTTCAACTATTTTTGGAAAAAATTATTCACTGTAGAAGCTATAAGAACTCTTTGCCTTGTTTTTATTTTATTTAGATTATTTTATAAGCCATTTAAAGTGTTCCTCACTTAGAAATTTTTGAAATTTGTATGCCCCTCAAAGCTATTTAAAGTGATCCTCACCTTAATTTTTTACGATGATTAGATACCTCTAGAAGATAATCATTGACGTGGTCTTACAGTGACAAAATTTTGAAATTGAATCATATCAGAAACTAGGCTATTTGGGGTGGTCCTTGCCTGAAAATTCTTCAAAATGACATGCATCTAGGATCTATTTGAAATTTCTATGAGATAAGAAGCTGTAGACCTTACCTCCCCTGACATTTTCTGCCAGTTAGATGATGCCGGTGACCTGGTGGTCTAGGGGTAAGGTGTCTGACTTCCGTGCTGGGGGTCTGGGGTTCAATCCTCGGTCCCGGGACACATTTACCTGATTGCCAATCCCCCTCCTTCACCTCTGACAAGAAATGTATTAATCACAACTTGTGAATTTGTGGAATGACAGGCCTCCACCGTGGTTCGGATCCCACGTTAAACTGTAGGTCCTCCATTTCATCTCACAATCACCCTAC
>CABFWB010000992.1:11403-45289 GCA_902151455.1 Timema bartmani
TGAAGGAAGGGTTTGGCAATCAGATAAATCTGTGCCGGGACCAAGGATTGAACCCCGGACCCCTAGCACAGAAGTCTGACACCTTACCCCTAGACCACCAGGTCACCTCGGTTATATTAACTTATTCAAAACACAGGGTTCAATTTATTTTAATTATTTGTCCAGGAAGTCTGCAATCCCCTCTAATTAAATCAAAATGTCCCCCCCCCCTCCACACTCTCTCATTTGCGTACGGACAGTAATGAATAAGTCCACATTCACGTCATTAGGACATTTTGTTTGTTCCGCCATTCATTCGGGGTTTTTGTGCGCACAAAACAAGTTATAGCCTCGTTTGGGGGGTATTGTGTCGTTACCAAAACAGAGATATATTTTTAAAATGTCGAACTACACAAGTTAGTGACCGCGGGACTAAAGAGAGTTCATTCAGGTTCCTGGATACTGTGAGTCTAAAATAACTGAGGCAGTATTTCATGAATACTGATTTCTCTCTCGGCTTAGGTTGGAATGGAGGGTGTGATGTGTCCTAGGGGCTCTAAGAGGGGTAGTCCTCCCCTAACAGTGTTATTGAGCCCACTGATCCCTACCCCCTCAAGTTCTAGCTGGGGACTACGTCTACTGTTGCTGATGGTCGGGGAATCCCAAATTCTAGTGGAAGGTGAATGGAGAAGGAACGGGAGGGGATGGGAAACAGATTTAAAATTCTAACGGCAGAATTATCCGGGTCATAAAGTGTGAGACAAAAGGGATAAGAAAGAATCCTACGTCTTTCTTTCTTTCTTTCTTTCCAAGAGGTCGTGTTTAAATCTTTCCTAACACTTCAATTCTTTTATAGGTATTTTGTTGTAACTGTACGATTCGTACTTTTATCCGCCCCCCCTTCCCCTAATATGTACTGATAGGAAGTGTACCAGCATTTGTGTGGAAAGGAATTATGGGAAAACACACCCAGCTGATAAGGCCATGAGTCGAACCTTGAACTTCCCGACAAAGGCACGGGTAGACCTACTTGACGTGCACTTTCTGAACAAATGATTACATCAACAGACGACTTACTAGCCTACTTAATTCTAGAACAGACACAATACCAGACCTCTGGTCGTCAATTAATCACTGTAGAAGGGGAAGCCATTATTTCCGCAGTTGTAGATATCTCGGCCTTGTTGGGAGTCAAACGCAGGACCCTTAATTCTACAGGTAGGCGTACTACCACCTGCGTCGGGTGAAATGAGTCTGTGCAAATAATATCGGTAGGAGAGTAATTAGTGGATAGTTAAAAACACGATTGATTAGTTCTTAGATCAACAGCTCAATAGATCAGTTAGTGTCAAGTTTCCCAGGGTAATAAGACTCTTTTTTCTGTTGGAAATCACCTCTTTCTGAATTGGAGCGTAGCCGCAGTAGGTTAAGACAAGGAACAACACCACTTCCATGATCTAATAGTGGCCGTTTTTATACCCACGTAACACGAATTTTACAAGTTTCTTTTTTACTAAACTTTAAATGAGTTAACACCACCTTCACACTTATGAAACGCTCATTTCTACTCCCCCCCCCCAAAAAGGAAGAAACGACCAATTCCGACCCTAATAACTCTCACACCCAGTATCCGAACCCCAATTCCGTTCTTTCTTCAAGAAATCCACTAAAAGTTTACGGCGGTAAAAAGGATCCTAGAGAAGACACTGAAAATTTCCCAATTCTGGAATGGAAGACTCGTCATAAAAACAGATGGTCCGCCCTTCTGTCAACTCACCCCCTTTGAGGGGGGCGGGGAGGTACCAGATGTTTAGAACATCCACCACGATAACGAAATGAACGCTTTCCTCATCCTCGTAAACTGCGATTTCCTCCCTCCTCAAATATATATATATATAACGTGGACGATAAAAGAAAATACAAAAATGGCAGCTATTGTACTTCTCATGCTTGAGATCTTCTTCTTTGAATATTAATGTTCTCAGATATGAATGTTTATAAATAAGAAAAATACATTCGGGGACCTCATATTTAATATATATTTATGAAAACATAACTTTAAAAAAAAATACATTTACGAATAAATATTGTTATCCAAATAATGAGGTATGTACAGGATGGATGAACCACTCAAGAGTCATTGATTACTTTCTCCGAATTAAGATAGTTCATTTCAATAAATAGGTACTTGTAAAACGTTACTTTATATTATTTACATAAAATAATATATCTTGTTTACCACTGTCTGACAATAATATATCTTGTTTACCACTGTCTAGTCCTGTCAGACAATAATATATCTTGTTTACCACTGTCTAGTCCTGTCAAGAGACTCGGTGCTAAAGGTGTTTCCGCCATTTTACCGGCAAGTTGGAGGGTAACTTCCGTCGTGTCGTGGAGTGTCGCCAGGGTAAGCACAGCTTGTTTGAACTGTACCTGTGACTTGTTCTCGTCACAAAATGAAGGAAGCAGTGTCTCCACACAGGACAAGCAGTCTCCCAAGCCACTGAGCCACTGGTACGGCTCGTGGGGTGGAAATTAAATCCACACAGAAATTACGACGCAAACACTCACGGCTTGCAAGTAGTTCATCCTCCTCTTCATTTAAAAAAATAAAATAAAAAACGAGGGAAGGTAAAACTGGCAATTTCCACGGTAGTAACTCCCCACTCCCGACATGCACCCTTCACAGCTCTCGTAAGGGATGAGAGAGGGTTAAACCACCCCTTGGTGCCCGTCATAAGATCCCGGGCGCCACCTTCCAGATATTCACCCTTGGTGCTCGTCATAAGATCCCGGGCGCCACCTGTTCCAGATATTCACGGGCGGGTTGAACTCTCCAAGATCTGATGTACCGTCGTAAAAACCGCCATCAGCTTCCTTTGCGAGGATAGGACTTGAGGAACGTAAACAAATAAACAAAATGGTTGAATATCAGACCTTCCATATGGCGTGTTTGTTGTGAATGTGTGGGAAACTGTTGTCTGTCCCTGCACACATGTGACTTTCTGTGTTTACCACTGTCTAGTTCTGTCAGACAATAATATATCTTGTTTACCACTGTCTAGTTCTGTCAGACAATAATATATCTTGTTTACCACTGTCTAGTCCCGTCAGACAATAATATATCTTGTTNCCTGTCAGTAAATCTCGTAGCTGATGAGAAGTTGCACTACTGCTGGATATCTCCAGGGCCGACACCCTGACCGAGAATCGAGCGCCAGTCTTCTGTTTCTGCTCGCTGATCCCCCTGAACAGCCACGAGATGGCGCAGGGGATTACCCCCAAGCAGTCAGGGCTGCCAACCATCGTCGCAGTCTTGCCTGAAAAACACACGTAGTTCTATGTTTAGTAATGCCCACAAAAGGTTTCCTCAACATAGTTAGGGCACATAGTACTGGTCAGGGCAGTTTTGGGTCAAATTTTAGATCAAATCACATCACAATATGATTTATATTAGATACGTCCAATAGAGCAAATGATATATTTTTTAAATATATGCTAAACTAAGTACATTAAATATTTATAGATTTCTGGGGTTGTGCGAAGGCCACTTTATAAATGCGAAGCGTGGCTTGAAAAATGCGAAGCAAAGTCTGAACAAACGTCGAAGATAACGGCTTTTGTTGTTGTCACATAAAACTTTTTAAATTGTAAACTATCCATTAACGGCATTTGGGTGAAGAGAAAAGTTTAGAAAAATAAACAAAGCTCACGATATTATTATTTTTTACTGACATCTGAATTTATCTCTGCTTGTGTTATATATATCATTTAATCACTTGTCTTTGTTAAAATACTGTTTAGTATCTGTTATAAACATATATTCTCTTCTATTTTATTATATATAATTATTAGTATAAGGTCATTATATTTATATACCTAATATCATATTTTCATGCGTTTAACAACTTTGATTTCGTTTGTAGTCTTTAAGAAGTTAAGAGTTTAAAAAAATTCGCTTAATAATTTATGATTTGTTTGATTATTAAGTTTTGTCAAGCTTAATAAGGGTATAATTCTAAGGGTAACTTATGATGAGGGCTGTTAGCAAGAAATGCACCGGCATGAGCTTGGAGAGAGAGGCGAAATCATATGTAGAAAACCATTTCCAATTCCCTCGGTCAAGATTCGAGCTTATACATGTTGGTCCCAGGCAAGCGAGAATGACGTCTCAGACCGTATAACCATTGGTTGGCATACAGATCAGAATGAGAGGATTGAAACAGACGCTAACCATCAGATTCTGTTTCCCCCCATTTGACTGCACGTATTGATCTCTTTCCAAATTTCCTCTCATTCACATTCAGCGCTCATAAAAACACCATTAAACACCCAAGATAGTCAAACACCCCCGGACACCTGAATCCCGAGGCCGTGGGGCGACAAGGGCCTAAGTCACGGTTAGACACGGCTTCGTATCCTGGTTAGATGTATCTTCGGGAGGGATATACTTGTTGGCAATTCACATATCATCAGAAGCATATGTTGACCCATAATGCTCTGCAGCAATGGCTAGAGACACGGCTGATTATAAACATGATTATTTTATTTTCTAGATGATAAACACCTCTTCATGATTAATGTAAATATTGTTGTTTTTCAAATTATTAGCCTATTATTTCCAAGCGTATTCCAGCAGGGCTTGTCTTCTACTATTATTACTAGCACCGCGTCTTACTACCCGTTCGGGTTATACACACTTACGCTAATGTGCAATGGTAGGGCGATTGTGAGATGAAATGGAGGACCTACAGTTTAACGTGGGATTCGAACCACGGTGGAGGCTTGGCATTCCTCACATTCACAAGTTGTGATTTATACACGTCTTGTCAGAGGTGAAGGAAGGGTATGAAACTGAAATCGCTGGGAAAGATAATATCCTAAACTTTTCTGATTTTAGATTAAATGTTTCAAAAAACTATAACAAGGAGTTAGGTTATTTAATCTTAAATTAAGAAAATAAAATAATATTAAAGTTATTCAAATGTTTAGCAAAATTAAAAAAAATATGTTAGTTTATTGATGTATTTGCTAAATAATAGCTCAAACCTATGTTCATCTATCTGTTTTGAATGTAAATCACCTCATTTTGATATTTTAAAGAGGCTTGTTTAAATTTTTTGTGATATTCTTCTTAAAAACTAAACCAAATTTACCAAAGACAGAAAGAAAAAAGAATGAGAAACGGAAAGTAAAATAGTTGTTTGGATAAAGTTGCCTTTGTGTAATAGCTTTGTAATATTTTACTGCGTTACATAAAATTATTATGTATCAATAATTTACGTGTTGTCATCAATAACGAACTGGAAAATGTTGTAATAGCCCACACAGTTTGTTTGTGAGTCTGCTATGAAACAGTCAAACAGTGATAAAACTTACAAGCTAGAATATTACTCAAAGCTTCTCAATTAGAAAAAATAATTAACTTAATTGACACAATATTAGGAACTAGTTTTAGTAAATTACGAGTCAGAGCTTTGATGTTGTATTACATTATTTGAAATGTATGGTTTAGCCTAGGTTATCTGCACATGTCATTATATCACTATTACATCACTATTATATCACTATTAGGAATGCTGCAGAATAACGCTATCCCAATGATGAACCCCCCCAAGTAGTAACATTACTTGTAGAATAAAGTCTCTGTGACGTCACGCCAGTAGCACGCAGGCCCCGCCAAGACTCACACCAGTGGACATGCGGGCTAGATTTCAGGTTCATCTATTCCGATAACGTGGAGGGGTCAGGTTTCGAATCCAGGTCGGGTGTTATGTTCCTAAGCGGTTTATCACTCTCCCTTCATACAAATGCAGATACCTTTCTTTTAATACCCCCTCCAATCGTTACCTAAACCATTATCGTGTGCCTGGACAGGTACAGTCACATTCCAATAAAAAGAACCTTTTCTGACAGATAGAAAAGCTACTAACTAGCGCTGCTTGCGTATATTCATACGTCAAGTCATGTTATCTGCAGCTGTCAGTGTTATTATTATTATTATTATTATTATTATTATTATTATTATTATTATTATTATTATTAGCACCGCGTCTTACTAACCGTTCGGGTTGTACGCACTTACGCTAATGTGTAATGGTAGGGTGATTGTGAGATGAAATGGAGGACCTACAGTTTAACGTGGAATCCGAACCACGGTGGAGGCCTGGCATTCCTCACATCCACAAGTTGTGATTAATACACGTCTTGTCAGAGGTGAAGGAAGGGTTTGGTCTGTGCCGGGACCGAGGATTGAACCCCGGACCCCCAGCACAGAAGTCTGACACCTTACACCCTAGACCGCCAGGTCACCCACTGCTGTCAGTGTTGATATATATAAAAAAAAAGTTGTATTTTATAAAAGTCCCTTTGTTTGAAAGACGCGGGGAAGGTGGAGGATGGAGGGTAAATCAGTCCTGTTTGAACCTTGAACGTCACGATCCTAGCGGGGAACTGGATAAGTTAGCGGTCCAGTTCCACGAATTAATATTCTCCTTCAGTCAGTTCTCTTCGTGAAGAGAGAGAGAAAAGGAGACTCCGACTTCAAAGGAACTGCGCCATCACTTCCAAACGACTGGATTATTCCCCGTCGGAGCCTGTGTTTACTTTACGAAGCACTCGCTCCTGAACGTAAAGTATCATCTTTACTCGACTTTATCTCTGATAGGCTTAGCGTTAATTGGCGGGAAGGCAATCAAGAAAAGTCTCTATCAGGGTCCGTCCGACTTCTCTGTCCATTGACGGACTATCTCGAAGATAATTTAATGGGGCAGAGGGGAGGGGGTAGTATTACTCTGTCAAGTTTGTTTTATGAATGATAAATATGTGTTTAGTAAAATATAATATAAGAGTTTACACCACCTGTGATAGCGTGTTATTACGTTACAACATATTTTATTTAAAGTTCGTGAGTTATTGCCAAAATGGACGCCGACCTTGTCAACAAATATTTACTATTTACTAATTTACCAGTAAATTTTTTTAAAACTTTGCGAGTAAAGGTTAGCTGTTAAAGTTTGATTCCCGGCATGGCCTTAAAAGTGTACCATTGGTGAAATGTGGCCTACCCCCCTTTGGCAATGATTTGTTTTGTTTTTTTAGCACCGCGTCTTACTACCCGTCCGGGTTAAAGGCTCATTAACTAATTACGCTGATGGTTTTAGGGATTAGGAAGGTTATATTTAGAGGAAGTGTACCAACATTTTCGTGGAGGGGAGAGTGGAAAACTATTTAGGTTTAAAAACCTCAGCACAGCCGACCGAGATTCGAACCTCGATCTCCCTGTTATTGGCAGTTTATTCCACTGCGTGAGTAGCGCGTTAGACCACGCGGCCACCGATGCGGGTTAAACCCCTGGAATAAAATTAATGAAAATATTATCAAAGCTCTTTTATAAAATAAACAAGCTGGAGGTTCGTTAATTATTTGAGATGTGTTCTCCAGGTTCCAGCAAACAACCCAGATTTAAACGTTTGACGCCGGAAGAGAGCTTCCATATCTTCATTTAAGCACAAATATCTTGAAACATGGGGTGGGTTGTTACCGAGGCAAGCAAGTCTTGACGGGACTGTACCGAGTAAACTGTTTAAACCTACATTAACCCCGTGTGTGTGGTTGGCTCAACTGCGAAAGCAAGGCGGTACAGTCACGTCAAGCATCACTTGCCCACTAATCTCTCCTGGAAATAATAACCATCTTATTTCCAATACTCGATTTGTACCCTCGGATAATTGAGCTACGCCCTCCCTAGTTTAACAGTTGGTTAAGAGTGTTTGTTAACTAAGATTGTTTCTAGTATTGAGGTAACGAATGATTTATATACATTGCTCCAGTTAATACAACTTGGATTATGATTAATAAAAGAAATGTTATCACAAGTTATATACGCGATTAAAACAATGGTTTATAGTTGTGTTGAAATTAATACTTGGTTAAGACTTTCTGCCGACAACTTTGTTATGTTAATAAATGACCCTCAGACACGGTTATCGAACCCGGGAACTTTGTCAAAGCTGTTCCTGCCTAAACTCACCAAGCCTGGCATGTCCGAAACAGAAGAGGACCCCGTCAGTTCCGTTGATAACAGCGTGAATGACGTCAGTAAGAGGCACTGGAGCACACTTCCGGCTGAAACCAAGCCAGCAACGCCTTACAAACGCCTTACAAACACCTTACAAACGCCTTAAAAACACCTTACAAACACTGACAATATCATCTAAAATGGTACAAACAGTCATCACAGCACCGTACAAACACTGACAATATCATCTAAAATGGTACAAAAAGCCATCACAGCACCGTACAAACACTGACAAATATCATCTAAAATGGTACAAACACCGACAATATCATCTAAAATGGTACAAACACCCATATCACCATGCACAATCCTGCAATGGTCCACAATGTCTGTTTTTCTTCCTGATTATCAAACAGGTGAACATTTCTCTGGAGTTCAAGTATTCATTTCATTCTGTTTTTTTATCAACTGACCTCAGCCACTAATTCTGTACGTCCATATTTCCAATCTCCTAGTCTAGTGAAGGTTGACTCGGCAGAAAGAATGATTGACGACATTCAAGTCTATAAGACGTTTCATGTTGTTACGACCTCCTTGTCGTCCCAGTGAATTGAATATCAATTATTCCGGGACATTAGTCCTTCAATAGCAGCCTCCCGTCATGCATCACGGCCCTTACGGCGAGGGCCGCACGAGAATGGAAAAGTCGTGTCTAGCGTGCGGAAACCTGCCCCTCGTTCTTATTTCACCCCGCCACAATAAAACACTGCTTCTTTTATGGCCCAATCATCCAATCTATCTTGGTAATGGCAGACCGATCGAAAACTGTGGTCTACACGAGATGAATATTGAGTATCGGGTGCTGATATAATCGGCCTGTTTAGAAAGTGCACGTTAGATCCCTCAAATAAATGACAGTTAAAATATTGATCAGTAATATAATGATTAACGATCAAGTAACTCCGCGATAATCTTAGAAACAGTTTCACTCAAAGAAAACATGTTCACACGATCGCTGAAAAACAAGGGAAGATCTGAAATATGTTTTCAGCCAATCACAAGAGCTCAGAGAGAACTGTGTTGGTCACTTTTCACTAATTTAGACAATATCAGCTCTGTCTGCATTGCTCCATAAAATCTGCGTGGATGAAACGATCAAATCTCCAAACCTCCCGACTAAATGCGCATGCGCCTACAAAGCTACCTATTATCAGACAACTCCGTCTGCTGCGGAGAAATTATTTGAAATAGTTAGTAAAATAAAAAGTTTGTGTATTTCTATTCATGTGTTGATTTGGTCACCACAAGACACGATGACTATAAGACATGCATCGCCACAAAAATCTAAACGATCTGTTTATTCACTAGAAAGTTAAAGACATACATTGATAAGCAGTTGTTTTAAGTTTGAATTGCAAAGCATTATGGGTCAACATACATACATCTCCGCAAATCCTGCGAGTCAAGTGTTATAGCACCTTCTGCTTCCAAGAATATGGGAGGGTTATTTGAACATTTTGAGAAAAAGAATTAAGATGGGGTGCTAGTGAGCTTGAGTTTAGGGCAGTATTTTCGAAGTTTTTATAGCATAAACATTTATTTGGCCAAAATAAATCAAATATTTCTTCCATGGAAACATATAGTTTAGTTTTCTGCACGTGCTAATCTCAACAGTCCTTGAATATCTGTCAAGGGGGTCCTAGAATTTAATGACAACTTTTTCTATTAATTTAAAAAGTTTGTCACCAAATGCCACCATGCTCATGCCAGATATTCAACAACTGTTGAGATTAGCACGTGCAGAAAACTAAACTACATGTTTCTATAGAAGAAAAATTTGATTTATTTTGTTAAAAAAATGTTTATGCTATAAAAACTGCAAAATTAGCGCACTAAATTCACGCTCACTAGCACCCAGCCTTAAGTCCCTTTCCCAGCACCGAGATACGATCTCGTCCGTCTCAACACTTCCGAGCTGAAATAGGGGCTCATTCTCAAGGATAATTCCCGTCCCTGGCCCTTAATTAGCAGTAAAAGTTCCCTCCGGTAAATACACACCTCTAGTTAAACGGTTCAAATCCTTGTCAACATAAGGAGAGACGCTCCTGCTAGATGAGTTTTTGATGGCGGGTTCCAGTGACGATATCTTGAGGGGAGGAGGGACTGAGCAGATGCGGGTTATTGGAGGGACCGTCGATAAACCAGAGGAACAGGGGGAGGGGGGTGACGAACGTGACCACGGCTTAACCGGGGTGCGGGTGGTAAGGCACGAGAGAATCTACGGGGGAATTTAAAAGTCTAAAACTATTTTTATAGAGGTGGAGGACATTTTTACCTTTTTTATACCTCGTTTTATTTTTTAAATCGAACGCTATGAATTGATATGAAAGACGTCTTTAACCGTGTATAATAAAATGAGAGTATAGTATCGACATCTTAGCTCAGTCGGAAGTGTTGCTGCCTGTCTAGGAGTACCCGGGTTCGGTTCTCAGAGTGGGCCAAATATTTATAATTCGGGTTTTCCTTTAAGTAGTGATGACTCAACGGCCAGAAGGTACCGAGTGTTGTGTCTGTTCTATAATTAAGCTAGTTTGTAAGTCGTTTAGTAATATAATCAATACTGTCAGAAAACCGCTACGGTGGTAACACGGTATAAGGCGCTACTTTCACAGCCAATGAAGAGGAGATTGAGGTTCGAATCTCGGTCGGGTGTACTGAGGGTGGTTTTTCTAAAAAAACTTTTCCACTCTCCCTTCACGCAAATGCGGGGACACTTCTTATAAATATAGCCATCCTCGTCCCTAAAACCATTTAATTATTACCTATGTGTATAACCTGAAGGGGTAGTAAGACGCAATGACGTCACGTGGACCAAGGTGAACGTTGCAGTGCTCTCTCTCTAATGCCGATAATGGGGGAACCCCCTCCTCCCGGTGAAGCTCACAGGATGATTGTGACCCGTGTCAAAGGTCAACTCGTCTCTCTACCTAATCTCGCTAATGGAGGACCACGAGGTACACTCGCACGCAATCACAACAGACAGAGAGGCTGTGGAAGTGAAGTTGTGTTTCACTCGTTTGGGAGAGAACATTAAATACAGATATAGCTAGGTCTTTATATGGTCCGACACTTTAGCTCTGTCGGTAGCGTGTCTGCCTAAGGAGTTGAGGTTCCCGGGTTCAATTCCCGACATGGCCAAAAAGTTTGTTTTATCATTGATGAAATGAGAGATTCCAGCTTTCACAATGATGAATTAACGACCGGGGGGCAGGGTGTTGTGTCTGTTAGAGACTTAAGTTAGTTTATAGTTCGTGTGCGGAATCGAGCAGTCAGTCTAGAATGTACGCGTTAAATACCTCAAATAATGATGTATATATTTAGGGGAAAAGGTTTCAACGCACGTCAATGTTTTACATCGGGGCTGCCATTATTTTCTCAAAACAAAATTCCTCGGATGTTTTCCAGAAGGAACTTCTCATTTTCTCAGACACTTTAGACAGAGAGTAGTTTAGAGGAACGAAATTATATTTTTACAATATTGAATATTGTGAAGTCATGTCATTGGTGTTTATAACATAATAGTGTTACTTTGATGGCCATATGACCAATGATAACATCCAACAGAAAGGACTGGGTTCGGTTCCTACCTTAGAGTCATCTAGCACCAATAGACCAATGATAACATCCAACAGAAGGTACTGGGTTCGGTTCCTACCTGAGAGTCATCCAGCACTAATAGACCAATGATAACATCCAACAGAAGGTACTGGGTTCGGTTCCTACCTGACAGTCGTCCAGCACCAATAGACCAATGATAACATCCAACAGAAAGGACTGGGTTCGGTTCCTACCTGAGAGTCACCCAGCACTAATAGACCAATGATAACATCCAAGAGAAGGTACTGGGTTCGGTTCCTACCTGAGAGTCGTCCAACACCAATAGACCAATGATAACATCCAACAGAAGGTACTGGGTTCGGTTCCTACCTGACAGTCGTCCTGGTTGAAGATGGCATCAAACGCGAACATCTTGGGTGCTGCGACCCCCACCCTCCTGTCTTCAGGGGCGGAGAGGTCACCGACCCCACCAGCTGCCGGTTCCACCAAGGTCACCTGCTTCTTCCGGGGGTCCACACTGAAGAAAGTGTTAGAGTCGCCCCCAGCGGGGTCCCCATTCACCCTCAACATGACGCGGACCTGGAATAGAGGATACAACCAACACCGGCACTTTTGACTTGCTAACTGTTTAACATTAACTTGTCATTTTTAAAATCAAAATTTAAAGCTTTAAATGTATCGTGAATTTTTATTTGAATAAATCCAATGATTTATTTGTTTTTTCAACCATATTTACTTTCAAAAAACTTGTCAACCGTAAACTTATAAACCCAATTCTCAATACGGTCAAAATTGATATCTGTACTATTATTTTTTTGAATCAATATTTGATTGGTTTTACTTTCAACGCGATAATTATTACATACATTAATTATTTAAATACTTGTGGTTGAAAAAAATTTAATTAGTTTAAAAATTGAATACAAAGATTTTGTGAAATTAACTTCTATCAATAATAAGTATCTTAAGAGTATTTGGCACAAATTGCCATTAGAACTTATTAACATATAAAATATAGAAATAAAATAAGGGTTCCATCGGTGGTCGGATGGTCTAAGACGCCATTCTCACGACAAACTGGTCCACCCGGGTGTACAGAGGGTGTTTTCCCCACCCTCCCTCCACGCACATGCCTTATTCATCCCTATATCCAACTATTGTAATCAAATGTTCACGATTAATTCCGGCGTCGGCCGCTATGGCGCTGTCTGTATTGCGGCGATACAAAACAAAATCCTTTCCGAACAAAGCGGGCGTGTTCTGGAATTCCCTGGTTAATTATATGTGACGTAATGCATTCCGATAGCGGGGCAATCAGGCCATCGCCGAACAACAGGGACCTAATCCCATTGGTGCCAACTGCAAATTAACAGCAGTCTGTCCGCGTGTTTAATCACCGGCGACAAATTGACGAAAATAACCTTGTTTACTTCACAGCCGCTTCGACAAGTGTGTACACTCGCCGCAATGAAACTAACAGGGAGCATTCTACACTCGCCGCAATGAAACTAACAGGGAGCATTCTACACTCACAACAATGAAACTAACAGGGAGCATTCTACACTCACAACAATGAAACTAACAGGGAGCATTCTACACTCGCCGCAATGAAACTAAGAGGGAGCATTCTACACTCACAACAATGAAACTAACAGGGAGCATTCTACACTCACCGCAATGAAACTAAGAGGGAGCATTCTACACTCACCACAATGAAACTAACAGGGAGCATTCTACACTCACCGCAATGAAACTAACAGGAAGCATTCTATACTCACCACAATGAAACTAAGAGGGAGCATTCTACACTCACCGCAATGAAACTAAGAGAGAGCATTCTACACTCACCGTAATGAAACTAAGAGGGAGCATTCTACACTCACCACAATGAAACTAAGAGGGAGCATTCTACACTCACCACAATGAAACTAACAGGGAGCATTCTACACTCACCGCAATGAAACTAAGAGGGAGCATTCTACACTCACCGCAATGAAACTAAGAGGGAGCATTCTACACTCCCCGCAATGAAATTACTGATAAGGACTTGAATTCACCTACTAAACTTGTTTTCGGGATTTTGGAGTCGTGGATATCACATCTTATGCTAAGACTGGTTTTATCTGTTATCTGACGACTCGTCTAGATGTTATAATCACCATTTTAAAAGGATGTACAACATTTTATTAGGATTATAAAAATAAGTATTTTAATTTTTATAATCACGCTCTTTTATTCAACTGTAGAAAACTTTTAATTCGTTTTATTTTGTCTAAATTAAAGTCATCACTGTTAAAGGGAAAATCCACATTTCACCAATTTTTTATTATTTTTTTTGCCCTGCCAGGAATAGGACTCGGGACCCTTAGCTCAGTGGGCAGACACGCTACCGACTGAACCAAGATGTCAGTGGTTTGTACCTACGGAACCTCCTCTTCTTAGAACCACGTCTTACTACCCGTTCGAGTTATACGCTAGTGTACTAATTACAGTTTTAACAAGCTCTGCTTACCCTGGCAGCAGTCCACGACACAACTATGGTCCTCCAACCATAGACAGTCTCACTAACCACCCGACCAGCCCTGCCACAAACAGCTGAGACTAACTAGAGCTCACCTGGTTGGTTCTTCCTCCGGCCCATTTGACGGCGGTCATCTCGACTATTGAATAATCTGATTACTGGCTGTTGAGCGCGCAGTTCTGTAATCTAGTTTAATGGGCCCGTTGTCGTCCATCAGGGACGGATTGAAACTGTCATATAAAAACACGGCCGTTTGGAGCGCTCTAAGCCGGGCCAAAAGGGCGCTCCACTAACAAACACAACTTTTAAAAAAAAAAAGCTGTCAACCGTTCGTATTAAAATTTAATTCCTGTTTTATTGTATTTCATATTCGTTAAAAATAAATGTCTCGAACCAGAAGGAAAGAGAGTTTTTTGTTTATTCATTTGATATTTCCGGGCAATGAGGCTCCCGTTAGAATCTTATCGGAAACCCATTCGTCCGAGGTGTTAACGTCAAACCCTATTTTACATTATCCTGATTTGTTATCCCGCGGGGGGGAGGCCTTTTAAAGGGCGCACAGCCTACACTCCGTCCGTCCCTCTATGGACCTTTATTGCTGGTAACATACAAACTACTTCCCTCAGTTTTAGGTTAAGAGTGTCCCACGCAGCTCTCAGGCTTCCGGAGAAGATTCTTTAGTATGAAAGGGTCTATATTTATTAATAATAATCATTTCAATTTGACAGTCAATATTTAATGGATTTGTTTCTTTAATTATTATTTTTTGTATATTTTTTGTAGCCCCGTTTTACCACCTGTTCGGGTTGTACACATAGTACGTACTAATCACACTAATATGCTAGGGATGTGGAAGGTTGAGTGTAGGGTAGGTGTACCTGAATTTGCGTGAAGGGAGGGTGGGAATCCATTTAGGAAAAAAAAAACTTCAGTATATCCAACTAGGATTCGAACCTCGATCTCCCCGTCATCGGTAGTCTAGTCTATTGGAAGAGTTACGCCTTGTACAATCGAAATGAAATAAGGCCATTGAGTCATTGGTGGTCGTGCGGTCTAATACGTCATTCTCGCAATAGACTGGATTGATGATGACATGGAGATCGGGGTTAGAATTCCGGTATGCTGTACTACCTAAATTGTCTCCCCGCTCTCCCTCCGCGCAAATGCAGGTACAAATTACACCTTTCTCATCCCTACTACACGAATGGGTGACCTGGCGGTCTAGGGGTAAGGTGTCAGACTTCTGTGCTGAGGGTCCGGGGTTCAATCCTCGGTCCCGGCACAGATTTATCTGATTGCCGAACCCTTCCTTCACCTCTGACAAGACGTGTATTGATCACAACTTGTGAATGTGAGGAATGCCAGGCCTCCACCGTGGTTCGGATCCCACGTTAAACTGTAGGTCCTCCATTTCATCTCGCAATCACCCTACCATTACACATTAGTGTAAGTGCGTACAACCCGAATGGGTAGTAAGACGTGGTGCTAATAATAATAATAATAATAATAATAATAATAATAATACTACACGAGTGTAATTAATGGATTGTAACATCCAACATTCTAAAACACTAAACCTTTGACCAAAGTTTTATTTCTTGACTGATTTATGGACAGCTAGAAAACTATTTAATATTTTGAACGCTTCTATGTATATTATTCTTATCCAACACCTTGGTTCAGTCGGTAGCGTGTCTGTCTGCTGAGCTAAGGGTCCAGGGTTCTATTCCCGGCATGGCTGAAATATCTATCATTGGTGAAATGTGGGTTTACCCTTTCGCATCAAATGAACCATCTTCTCGAACATTATAATATATTTAATTTGATAAAGAGAAATATTTTTAGATTAGTTGTGTAACACAATGCTGTTATGTCCAGACGAAAAGAGGGGGTGTAAAAACAACTACAAAAAAAACCTATTAATTAAGTTTCTCAATTGTTTAGTGTCTTGAAGTCGTTTACCTAGCTCGTAGAACTTTTTATAAAATACAAACATATTTTTTACAGTTAGCAATGATAATATTTTACTATATTCTAATTGTTATTTAATAATGTTTTGATAATATCTATCAAAAGTGACAGCTGCATATTAAATGACTTGACGTATGAATTAGTGAGTTCTAGTAAATTTGATAGCTATCATTAAAGGGCCTTTCATATGAAACTTGGAGTGTAGTTTTTGTCATAGCTTAGTTAGCCAAAACATTTATAAAATATTAATCTCCTCTTAAAAACATAAAAAAAACCATTGAGAATTAACAAGTGAATGTAAAATATCCACGACAAAATGACGATATCCCATTGGTAGAAGCGAACATAGAGCATTAACCAAACCCGACCCTCAATAAGCTGTGATGAAACAAAAGAAATAAATCAATATCGAAAGCTCGTGTGTAAAATTGTTGACATGGCGAGAGATTTAACATTCAGGGACAATTGTATTTTATCAGGGCCGACCTGAACGGACACAAATAAATAGAGGGGAGTGTATAGAAAGCGACTATGAGACATCCGTTCCAATCCCTGTACACAACGACCCTGTAATCGTCCCGTAGTTAGCTCCTTGTTGCCCCCAGTCAGTTCCAATCCCTGTAACACAACGACCCTGTAATCGTCCCGTAGTTAGCTCCTTGTTGCCCCCAGTCAAGAGACATGGTTTTCAGCCTAGTCCTGTGCTAATGGAGAGTCAACTCGTAGAGCGCAATATTCCTATCTTAAGCCCTATCACCCCAGTTAGTTACATTTCCAGATTTAGCTTAGTGGGTCGGTTTACTTGCATGATGTCATACTCTTCGTCAGTATCACTAGACAGCTGTTTCAAAACAACAACCAATGTCAGAACATTACAATATCACTGGCTATTTTTACTTTCTCAGATAAAGAGAAAATATTACCCACTTCGGTGGTCACATGGTCTAAGGTGCTACTCTCACAGTAGACTAGACTGACGATAACGGGAAGATCGAGGTTCGAATCTCGGTTGGGTGTACATTTTTAAAAATAGGTTCCCACTCTCCTTCTACGCAAATGCGTACATTTCGTACATTTCGTACAATGCGTACATACATACATACATACACTTCCTATATATAGCCTTCCTAATCCCTAGTAACCATTATAAAAATTAGTCTATAAGGGTATAACCCGAACGGTTAGTAAGACGCGGTGCCAAAAAAAGTATTGTGATCTGTGACAATTTTCGACCTCTAGATTATGATGATGCTTTATGTTTTATGTCTGTCCCTGGCCAAAGATTTTAAATGGTTTGATAGATTTTGTTCAAACTTCATATCTATATTATATTTTAAGGAAATACCAAGGTATTTTATTTTCACCCTAGACTTCAAATTAAGGGTAGTTTGTTTAGTTATGAGTGAATTAATTCCAAATTTTTCGAAAATGGCTCTAACGATTTTGTTGAAAATTGGTATCGGGGACTATTTTACATGAGTGATAATAATATATGTTTATTTTACTAAAATACGTTAATTTAAGGGTAATTTACTTGCGAAAAATTATAAAAAAATTGAAATTTTTCGAAATTGGCCACAAAGATTGAATTCAAAATGGGTATCTGGGAAATAGTTTTTCATGATAAATGGTAAAATTAAAAACAAGTTTAAGGGAGTTCATAAGTAGCTTATATTTTAACATTTGAATTTTTTGAAAATATGTAAACAATTTGGTTTAAAATGTATATAATATAAAGGGTGTTTATTGTAATTAACAAGATGATGTGTTTGTTTTATGAATCAATCTTACTTAAGGGTAGTTTCTTGAACACTTATTTTTGAACATTTTCTTCCAAGCTAAAATACACAACAAGAGAAATTTTGTGTGATTGTTTAGTTCAATTCAAAGTCTAGTTTTATTTTAAATACGCATGACATTGAAAAAAAATATTCCTAAAACCATGAATAGTATAACACTAGTCTGGTAGAAAGGGCCTTTTTAGAAAATACAAATATATTTCACTATTTTATTATTGTTATTTTAAATGTTTAGATAATATCTATCAAAAAGTGACAGCTGCAGATAACATGACTTGACGTATGGATACATTTAAGAAATGTTGGTAGCTTTTGTAACTGTGAGGTACGGTTCTTCCTACCCAATGAGTGACTGACCTTGCTGCGAGATTTGATATAAGACTTTAAGGACGTAGTGTGAAAGGAGTGTGGTAGCACAAAACACAGCAATATTCTACCCCTCGTCTGTGAGGACTGGACAGTTATTGTTACAGAGCTAAGCCCCCCCCCCCCACGAAGCTACAGCCGACGATCAACATGTTGACCAATTAGGCCAATCAGAAAGTTGTACAAAACACGGTCATTGCTGGATCGCAAATCCAGGGACGTGCGGAGTTGTTTTATATTTATATCTATCTCGACATGTTATGTAAAGTGTGTTTAATCCATAGAACCGGTAGCAAAGTTTTGATCAGCGGTTGTCCGGGCAGAGTCGACCACGAGATAAAACTCTCCAACGTTAAGTCGGAGGGAAAATACTAGCCGAGCCTTCTCAGGTTAGACATTCGCTCAAACATTGTACCTAACAGGTTTAAACCAGAAACGGTGATCACACGGCCTAAAGCATCAGTCTCACAGTCCCCTCGTAGCAAGGAGGTCGAGACTCAAATCTCGGTCAGGTGCACCGAGGACAGTTTTTTTCCAAAACTGTTTTCCCCACTTTTACTCCAAGCAAATGAGGGTCAACTTCCTCAAAATTCAACCTTTCTCATCCCCAGCCTACTATCCGAACGGGTAGTAAGACGCGGTGTTAAAGAACATTATTGTTATAAAAACTACAAAGGAATTCTAAATTACGAAGTCGATATTTGAATGGAATAAGAATGAAGTGATCATTCTTTGAAGTGTGGAAACCCCGTTATCTGGAGCGTGTATGCAAAATGGCTCACATATACGTTAAACAGAAAGTATACTTCACAATTCAAGGGGCTTTAAGTTTTTATTTTTTTTTATGAGAACCGTAGGGGATACTGTAGATAATTTTCCAAATGTGGAAAAAAACAATATTTTTTTTCTAGTTTTAATTAATATTAATTTGTAACGCTCTATTTACATATATGTATGTATATAGATAGATATAAAGTTAAAATGTTTGGTTTATTTTAGTATTGCTTTACAGCGACATTGAAGAATTTTCGAGATCCAAACAGTTTATTAAACAAATAGGTTTGATTGCAGAAATATAATATTTGAATGTATTTACGAACTCCGCGCCTTACTAACCATCCGGGCTATCTACGCTGGTTATGTAGGGCTGAGGGAGGTATGCGTTATCACGTGCACTTTCTAAACCGACTGATTATATCAGCACACGAGAGTTTCTATGAGCGAGAGTGAAAGGGCCTACCAATTTTGCCGGGAAAGTTATTTTAAGTTACCTTCCAGGGTTCTTTTACACACCACAATACCCTCCGAAGGAAGTTGTGCTACGGATTTTTATCGCTCAAGAAAAATATGCCGACCTCAGCTGGGTTTGAACCCAAGATCATCGGGTCTTGAGAGGGGCACTTTACGCCAAGACTACCAAGGCCAACAGTTAAGGTAGAAATGAGAAGAAATGTACCAGCATGTTTGTGAAGGGAAAGTGGGAAATAGTTCAGGAACAAAACACCTCAACACACCTAGCCGGGATTCAAGCTTCGGACTGTTCCATCACCAGCAGATAAGATTACACGAGACTGACGGTTTAGTCCACGTGACCACCTGTACGGAGTTGAACTTCTGACTCCAGGGCGGGGGGTAAGGGGGGTAAAAAGTATAACAAATTGTTTAAAAATATATAACTAGTACAAGTTGTCCAAGAATCAATTAATATAGCTTGGAAGACTGGGTGCTGCGTTTGTTCTAGAAATAAGTTGGTTTGTAAGTCGTATGTTGATATAAACAGTCGTATGAGGATTTCCACGTCAAATATCCATAGTAAAATGTTATTTTGTAGTTTTAGTCGCTGACAGCCTAAAATTTAAAACCGATACAATCCGTTGAGTAGTTGAAAATTGTCTAACCAGAGCTCGCTACTTTTTTTAAAATGTAAAATTGTATTTTAAAAACTAACTAATTACCCCTTCTTTACACAGGGTGTGTTTTATAACACGTATCTCTATCTAGAGACCTTTCAAAGTTGGTCCAATGATAATACGATAGGCTTAAGCTGTGGAAAGGGCGAAAAGCAGTGTTTTGTAGTCGCCATCTTGAAATAAAATGGCTGACGTAGATTTAAATCAACCTATAGGTCAACCGGGCGCGCATGCGCCATCTCAGCACATTCGGCGTCAAAAGTAACAGACACAAGCTAATTTTTATTTATCAGTAGGATTGGAATTAAATAATTGTACCAACTTCAGAAAATAATTGGCGAGTTTTATTGTATTATCTAGTAAAATGTAATTGTATTTTATCCTAGGCTATAGCACAAGTTTCGAACATGTTACGTTCCTCTGTGAAGTTGTAGGGGAAACCAGGGTATGATGGTACATTATGAATGAGGTGAGAAGTCACAAAGAAGGGGTGAGGGTGGGGGGTGATAAGTTGAGTCCTGCCACCGAATGGAGAGCGGTACGGAGTATAAAGTGACAGCCACCAAGGTCGGTACACTCTCTTCAAATTAAAAACTGACACGCACCCAGCCATTTTCACAGCCTTTCGTGCCCTACAGATAGTTATTTGCACCTGGGACCTCTCGTTTCAGGTTCTCCAGACCTAAGCATAGTAAAATTTGTACCCGCGTCAATGGTCGCGGAGTTTAATGCGTTACTATAATGTTGGGCTGAATTATCGGCGATAAGAATATCAGGGTTCGAAGCCTGGTCCGGTGTACTGAGAGTTTTTTACTAAATGGTTTTACACTCTCCTTCCATGCAAATATGGTGACACTCATCCCCAACAGATTAGTGTAAATAGTACATATATTTATAACCCGGTGGGTAGTACAGGGTGACGAAAAACAACGATTCTTGTTTTTAGCTGTGTTTTTTTTTTTATGTTTTCTCATTCTGATAAAAAAAAATCAAATCACATACAGTTTGAAGAGGGCTAGAACAAGGATTACACCCAGGAGGGGGAGGGGGGGGGAAATCCACTTGACATTCCGCGGCAAAAAGAAAAGAAAAGTTCCTTCCATCCATCATTCCCGTCCCGGCGCGCACCCTGGGTGTCAAGACGAACCTGACGCATGCGCAATTATTCATAACAAGTGAAGGGGAACAGAGCGTCACACAGTTTCCCTAAACATCCGGTGCGAGCGACTTGCTCAAAGATTAATACTCTCGAGAAGTGTGTGAGAGAGAGAAAGATAGAGAGAGATCGCAAACTCTCCCCAGTTTTGAATACCCTCCAAACTCGACTTTTGGAGAAATAAAACAAACATAATATTCACCTTTGTATGACATATTTTTTATTACCTTAAATTTACCACGTTAGATGCATTAGTTGTATTTTTTATCATCACGTCTCACTCACTCTTATACCTGCTCAGGTTGTACGCATCTGCACCGATCACGCTAGGGAAGGGGAAGGTTGAATTTAATGGAGGTATACCCGCAATTTCAAGGAGGTAGATTAGAAAAAAACGATTTAGTAAAAACCACCCTCAGTACACCCGACCGGGATTCAACCCCCCGATCTCCACGTCATCGGCAGGCCAGTATTTTGCTAGACCACGTGACTCACCGAGGCGTCCATTGGCGTCCATTGCCGTCCATTGGCGTCAAATGTTCCCTGTCGTCGTCAAACGAGCCGAGGACCCGCTGGCAGGAACAAAGGACGATTATGAAGGGTGCAAATTTCATTAATGTTATTTGAGGTATTTAACGTGCACTTTCTAAACCGATTGATCATATCAGCACACGACTTACAAACTTACTCAATTCTATAACAGACACAACACCCAACTCCCCCGACCGTTAATGTATCACTATGAAAGCGGGAAACCCACGTTTCACCAATGATACATTTTCCGGCCATCCCGGGAATTGAACCCTGGACCCTTAACAGCACGCTACCGACTGGGCTAAGCTGTCGGATGTCAGCATTGCTAACATTTTACTTTATTATTATTGTTATTTTTAATGTATAATATATCAAAAGTGACCGCTACAGATCACATGACTTGACGTATGAACACGCGAAAGTAGATCTAGTAACTGTTCTAGCTGTAAAATAGGGCTTTTTCAATTAAGATTCGACTCTATGTAATCCCTCACTCTCCCTACAAACAGATGTGGGTACACTTCATCTAAAGTATTCCCTCCTCATTCATTCCCATTTATTGTAAATATGGGGTGACCTGATGGTCTAAGGGTAAGGTGTCAGACTCTGTGCTGGGGGTCCGGGGTTCAATCCTCTGTCCCGGTGGTCTAAGGGTAAGGTGTTGGACTTCTGTGCTGATGGTCCGGGGTTCAATCCTCGGTCCCGGCACAGATTTATCTGATTGCCAAACCCTTCCTTCACCTCTGACAAGACGTGTATTAATCACAACTTGTGAATGTGAGGAATGCCAGGCCTCCACCGTGGTTCGGATCCCACGCTAAACTGTAGGTCCTCCATTTTCATCTCACAATCACCCTACCATTACACATTAGCGTAAGTGCGTATAACCCGAACGGGTAGTAAGACGTGGTGCTAATAATATTGTAAACATGCGAATATCCGGGTGGGGTGGTTAGACGTGAAGCTCGCAGGACACCGTGGCTCAGTCGGTAGCGTGCCAGTCTGCTGAACTAAGGGTCCCGGGTTCGATTCCTCGTATGGACGAAACACTTATCATTGGTCAAATGTGGGTTGACCCTTTCACATTGATGAATTAACGGCCTGGGGGCAGAGTGTTGTGTCTGTTCTATATTTAAGTTAGTTTGTAAGTCGTGTGCTGATATAATAATTAATCAGTTCAGAAAGAGGAAGTTCGAACGACCTCAAATAAATGGATATTAAAATAATTAGAAGGCCCGGTGGTGACCTGCCAAAACCAGATGAGACTGACACCTTTGTCCACGTGACCACCTGTTTGGGTGAAAGGTAAAACCCATATTTTTTTAAAAACATGCACGTAAAAACCAAATATAAAACCGGCCCCTCCCCCTCGGATCAGTGGCAGACGCTAACTGCCAGGACAACATCGCCGGCCGATCTTTTCTAAATGAACACCGGAAATCCGGGAGGTCTTCATCTTCTTTCTTTCCTTTCCCCCGCTCTTCGAGAGAGAGAGAGAGAGAGAGCGGTGGGGGGGATCCATCCATCGAGGGGGAGAAAGCCGCGAAGGACGAGGCAATAGAAGAAATCGGATTACCGGGTGGTTTCATTGAAAAATTTAAAACACGCTCTCCGTTTTAATCACTACTCAGTTATTTATACGTCACGCCTTTTTATAACTGTAGCGTACGTCCGGAAAACATCGACCCTACTTGGCTGCAGGACAAGTAGCAGTGGCGTGGCTTGGAGTGTTGCCAGGGTAAGCAGAGCTTGTTACAACTGTACCTGTGATATGTTCTCTGCCACTCTGTCCCCATTTGACTAACTATGCATTGAAAAAGAAAGAAAGGGTAATATAAATTATACCCGTACCGGTGGGTACGAAGATTGGATGTCAGGTACGTCTGATATTGTCTTAAAGTTAAGGGGAGGTAAGGGTTCGAATCTCACCAAGGGTGTTTTTCCTTCAACGGCTGACCACTCTCCCTTCACGAAAATGAGGGGACACACCTCCGAACTTCACCTTCCTCATCCTTACTCCATTAGTGTAATTAAATGCAGATATATAGGACGGGTGGTAAGACATATTAATGATAAGTTATGTAAACAAAGTTATTTGAGCACGACTTAACCTAGAGTGACACCGAATACTACGAGCCCTACCCCAGTGTAAGGTATTATTGTACCAGGACACATAAATGATATAATAATGTAGGCATACCTACGCCTGGGGTCGAACCATTGTCCTACAAGCCTCGAGTCTATCCGTAATCAACCTTCCAGCTGTCCCTTGATAGGACCGATGTTTTCGAAATGGTATATAAAAGAATCAATTTTGAAAAGAGGGTGGAAAGGAGGGGGAGGGGATAAGCAGTATTATTTACTTAGCCCTACACACACACACACACACACACACACACTCGGTTTAAAAGAATGGAGGAAAGAAGTAAGGACCGACTGTAAAAAGAAGGAGCAAACATTCTCAGGAGAAACTCTCCAGGGAGAGTCCTTCGGAGCCAAGTGGTTCTTCCGCCTGAGGGTCCTTATTGGGAGGAGCAGGATATATATCGGTCCTGCCTGGCAAGGGGTGAGGTTCCGGTAGGAAGGATTCTTTTAGACGATACAGACAGGAGGTTGTTACGGTCAGCGTTGATAACAGTTTATATTGTACCGGCCACTTCTTCTTGTTGATAACAGTTATATTGTACTGGCCACTTCTTATTGTTGATAACAGTTATATTGTACCGGCCACTTCTTATTGTTGATAACAGTTATATTGTACTGGCCACTTCTTATTGTTGATAACAGTTATATTGTACCGGCCACTTCTTCTTGTTGATAACAGTTTATATTGTACCGGCCACTTCTTCTTGTTGATAACAGTTTATATTGTACCGGCCACTTCTTCTTGTTGATAACGGTTTATATTGTACCGGCCACTTCTTCTTGTTGATAACGGTTTATATTGTACTGGCCACTTCTTCTTGTTGATAACAGTTTATATTGTACCGGCCACTTCTTATTGTTGATAACAGTTTATATTGTACTGGCCACTTCTTCTTGTAGCTACGGCCACAATAGACTGAAAGAGGGTGGACGGAATCTAGGGAAGTTATTATAACAGAAATTAGGAAATTTGCAAGTTTAAGAAATATTTGAATTATTTATTCAAAGTAAACAACAGAGTTAAAAAAAATTACATGGCCTCACAAGTCAAACTGAAGTGTGTTGAAAAACATATAAATATGGCAGAGACTACACTTGCGCAGTGCATTTGAAAGTATATTTCACAATCTCAAAGTAAATTATTCATTTATTTGAATTAATCTAGAAGAAACCCATTAAATAACAAAATCGTTAATATTATAATAAAGAGCTTAAAGAGTCTCTTTTAAACGGTTAACAACGCGCCTGAATCACCATTGTGAATTTAGACTAAACAAGTTTAAATTTTAAGATTAAATTTAAATATCAATTCTGATACAAATAAACCGCACAAAGGTTTGACTTCCCGACATAACTCAAACTTTTGTGGGACTATTACTATGACCACTTTTGAAGTAATCGACAAGATTCCGACTTGTTAATATTTAACATTATAACAAAGCAATATTACATTAGAATACTTGTAATTTCTCACTAAACAAATTGGTAAATGTTAGAGTTAAAAACTTATAAACCAACAAAAATTAATTACTTTAATATTTTCTTCAAAGAATACGTCTACAAAATATTACCTAAAAAAATATAAAATTATAGAGTTCAAACAATTATTAGTAACCACAAGAGCAATAAAAATGCATATATAAACTAAATATTCCAAGCTAGAAAAAGTATCAAAATGTGGCTACCTATTTATATTTATATAACTTACAAAGATACTAGCACCCAAGCGGCAAAAGGAAACATTAAGTGTTCCATGACACAAATTTACTTTCAAAAATAAATCTTCTAGTGAGAAATTACAGAGGCCTACACTGAACGATTTCAATTCCATAATTAATCTAAGTGTTCAAAACAATCAAACCCATTATAGGTCGTTTGGATTTTAAATAATCATAACGTAAATAAAGTGTATATATTGCCATCCTGGATCGATAATGCCCAAGTCCAGACCAGGACTTATCGTCGGATATAATAGTTAACTATGCTATCTGGTTATTTCCAAGTCCAGAACAGGACTTCTCGTGTAACTGTCGGATGTAATAGTCGACCATATTTACTTAGCTCCCTCGTTATATAGGTCTAGTTGATGGTTAAAGAGGTGGGAGTTTTTCATATTATAATTACAACGTCACACGGCTAATAGGATGCTAACAGCACTCTCTTGTTAGCAGCTGCCTAAGTTGGCTTGATACCAAGTCATGTACGCCGGACACATGATGAATTGGCTGTAGAATCTAGCTACGTCCATCGAGTCACGTACACCAGGCACTTGGTTGGTTGTAGTTTAACTTGGCTAGTTCTCAAGTCACGCACGCCGGACACATGGTGAGTTGGCTGTAGAATCTAGCTACGTCCATCGAGTCACGTACACCAGGCACTTGGTTAGTTGTAGTTTAACTTGGCTAGTTCTCAAGTCACGCACGCCGGATACATGGTGAGTTGGCTGTTGACTATAGCTACGTCCATCGAGTCACGTACACCAGACAGCTGGTTAGTTGCAGTTCAAGATTATGAGTGGCCCATTTGTAGCCCAGCCGGACCAATCAGAGCATTTCTGGATCCCTCTATTGGAATGTCTTGTTGCTGCATCATTCATAGCTTGTTAGGACTTCTCTTCATTTTAGAATTTGATGCGAACAGGTTGGTCATGAAACTCGTGCTAATCCAGAAGATACAATGAGTGAGTAAAGCACATATATTAGACATGGTAAGGTTGTGATCTTTGATATTGCAGGATGTCTATGAGTATCGGCATTTATTCGGAGTGGGTAGTATTAATGTAAGCTAGCTAGTTTTGCTAGTGTTACTATTGCAGGATGTCTATATGTATTGGTTTATTTGGGGCTGGTAGTAACTATGTAGCATTAGCTAGTATTGCTAATGTTACAATATTGGTGACATCTATCAACAGATCGCAATAGACTGGACTGAAGATGACGAGGAGATCAGGGTTCGAATCCCGGTCAGTTGTACTGAAGGTGTTTTTCCCTAAAGGGCTTCCTAATCTTTCTCTCCACGCAAACGCGGGTACTCTTCCTCTAAATCCAAACTTCCTCATCCCTAACACATTAACGTGTGAGGTGATGTATATTTATTTTTAAAAGAGTCGGGGCATGTAGCGCGCACTTTCTAAGCACAAGGGTGTATATAATATATTTAACAATTTAATCTAACATAAAACAGCAACACCTAACACTCACAGCCAAATGTAGCTCAACAGAATTTGAATATAAATCAAAAGAGATACAGAGCTCAGCTTTCAGGTTGTTTAGCCAGGTTCGAATCCGAGCCAGATCCAACGAGAGCGTTTGTTTTCTATCGATAGTTTTCCATCCTCTCTAAAGAAGAATACTTGTACATTTCCTCATCCTTTGCCCCTAGCTTCGTGAAAGACACGAGTGGCACGTACAGGAACTAGAAGACGCAAGGATGGACAAAGATTTTCCTTTTCCAAGGTGCAAGTGATGAAGTGACAACATCCAGGGGTGCAAGTGTTGGAGTGACAACACTCAGGAGTGCAAGTGTTTGAGTGACAACATCCAAGGTGCAAGTGTTTGAGTGACAACATCCAAGGTGCAAGTGTTGGAGTGACAACATCCAGAGGTGCAGGTATTGGAGTGACAACATTCAAGGATGCAAGTATTGAAGTGACAACATCCAGGGATGCAAGTATTGGAGTGACAAAATCCACTGTTGGAGTGACAATATCCAGGGGTGCAAGTACTGGAGTGACAACATCCAGGGGTGCAAGTGTTGGAGTAGCAACATCCAGAGTTGCAAGTGTTGGAGTGACAACATCCAGGGGTTCTGATGTTTCTGTAACGGGGATGTCGGAGCTTCAAGTCTTGAAGTGATATTTTATTTATAAGTTCTGACTATCCCTCCACGCAAATGCAGGTACATTTTCCTCTCAAATTCTGCCTGCTTCATCCCTGTCTTTTTAGTATTGATATTCTGAAAGTGCGGAAGGGTAGTAGGTTATCGTAGTATTTCTCTGAACCGTATGATTATATCAGCACTTTGTTCCAGAACACACAACATCCAGTTCCACTGCCATTAATTTACCACTTAGAAAGGGAAGCCCCAATAGTCACACATGATAAATATTTATGTAGTGCCACGGAATCGAACCCCAGGACCCTCAGATCGGAAGGGATAGTTGAGCTGTCAGACTGAGTGATATGAAATAGAGCTAAACGACTTAAAACAAAGTAGGGCTCGAACAAGTGTCCTCAGGCTTTGAACAATCGTAGCACGATCACCATTCCCTGCTGTTAACCTGATCAACACGATCACTATTTCCTGCTGCCAACATGATCATCACGATAACTGTTTCCTACCGTCAACCCGATCATCACGATTACTATTTCCTGCCGGTAACCTGATAATCACGATCACTATTTCCCGCTGTAAAAATGATCATCACGATAACTGTTTCATACCGCTAACCCGATCATCACGATCACTTTTCCTGCCGGTAACCTGATAATCACGATCATTATTTCCTGCCACTAGTCTGATCATCACGATCACTATTTCCTGCCAACAACCTGATAATCACGATCACTATTTTCTGCTGTGAACATGATCATCCCGATAACTGTTTCCTACCGTCAACCCGATCATCAGGATCACTATTTCCTGCCGGTAACCTGATCATCACGATCATGTGTATCGACACGTTACCCAGGGACGTCTCCCTCCATTCTATTCTGATTTATTAATCCCGGGTTTTTATAACGATACATCCTTCCCTCTCCCTCCATGACCCCTTGACAACTAAATCAACTGAAAAATAGACGGGCTCGGTATTAATATGTTACTCGTTTGTTGTATAGAAACTAAATCATCCCCTCCCTAAAGCGGTTTACAAAGGTCACAGGGCAGGGCTGCTGAACAATCCCATTTGCTGATGTAGATTACGTTCTGGGTTTAGTATCGCATCATTGAATTCAATCATTTTTTTTATTTTAAAAAAGAAATTGTATTAAAACAGAAACAAAAATTATACATACAATGGCGTGTTTCTCCGTGGGAGGGGGGGGGGTTGAGATGATGTTATAGTCGCCGTTTGTATTCCGAGTACCTTTGTGCTTTAGTACGTGTGTTGCTTTAGCTCTTGCCACGACTGTACACGACTAGTCTGTTTTTGTAAACACAGATTGTACCCACAAACTGCCGAGTAGATTTAAAACTGCTCTATATGCGATATTATATTTATTTATTTACCACCGCCTCTTAGTACCCATTTGGACTATACGCTTTAAGTATTAAATAAGCCTGTAGGTTAGGAATCGGGAAGTTTGAATTTAGAGGAAGTGAACCAACATTTGCATGAAGGTAGAGCGGAAAACCGTTCACCCGACCGAGATTCGAACCTCGATCTACCCGTCCTAGACAGTCAAGCTCAACACGAAACTAGCGCGTTAGATAACTACGCCACCTAGGCGGTTTCCGATATTATATATATATATATAATTCTAAGAAGTTAAAATCCTCAGCTTTAAAAGCCCAGAAACAGCTAACTTACCAAAACTTAAGTTTTTACAGTAAGATCGCTTAATAACGGACACCTTACAGGATTAAAACTATGTCCGTTAGTAAGAAGAGCCCGATATTTGTAGGAAAAGAAACTCTTTAAACGATACATTCTGAACAGATTTTAATCAAAGTGAACCTAATACTGTGGATATTAACTACAACAATGTTATTACTGGCCTGTACAGGATAATTGTGATTAAGAATAAATTTGGTACGTAGCTTAGACTACTTAGAGGATGCAGGTGGGAGGTACATTACTACATTACTACATTACTGCTGCTGTTCACTAGAAGGGGACATTGGGACCACTCACGCCAGACACTGGCATTCCTGACATACTTGTTTGGTACCACTTCTTACTACCCGTTCAGGTTATATAGCTTACGCTTATGTACTAATTATGTTAATGATTTTAGAAACTAGGAAGGTTATATTTATAGGAAGTGTGACCGCACTTGCGTGGAGGGAGAGTATAAAACAATTTTTTGGGGGGGAAAAATCCATCAGTACACCCGACCGAGATTCGAACCTCAATTTCTCCGTCATTGGCTGTCTAGTCTACTGTGATAATAGCGCGTTAGACCACGCGGCCACCAAAACAAGTATTCCTCACATTTCTACAGTAAAATACTATATATATATATGTACTGGTGTTTTCGGTATTTTTGTCCGATGTTCCAGAGATTGACGAGCATAAATATGCGCATCTAGAAAGTGCTCGTGTCCGTTATTGGGAAGAGCCCCGTGTTATTTTGCCGGGGAAGAATCCTCACTGCAGAGGTATCCATGAGAGATTTCACTGTAAGTTATTTATAAACCAAACCCTATCCATTCCTGGACATAAGCCATCATTCCTCGGTTCCCCGGAAGGTGTAGGTTGTTCCCGGAGGCTGATAACACTAAACAAATTTGAAATTATAATCATCATAAGATACCCAAACTAGAGCCTAATGACAGCCCTTGTATCATTTTATTAATGACTCAATTTCATGACACCAACAATCTCCCACACGGCCGTCTCATTAGAAAGGTAACCTTGTCGCCCTTAATGAGACAGGTAGGCTACGAGATGTTTGACGAGGAATTCTGCCCGCCGGTGATATTTACAAATCACTAGAACCACAACATTCATCAACTAAAGAGCAAGTCTGGTTTAGACCTCTACAGACCGTCTGGTTATTTAGAAATACAAGACCATCATCTATGACAGGGGTCGGCAATCTTTTTGGGCCCCGAACAACTCACAAACTTATCAAAGGCCCCGCGACTATCCATCGTTTGTCTTTTTTATTTGTTCATACCTCTTATTACTATACGATGTATCTTCACGGCTACGAGCATAACTATGCAATGTATCTTCACGGCTACGAGCATTACTATACAATGTATCCTCACGGCTACGAGCATAACTATACAATGTATCTTCACTGCTACGAGCATTACTATTCAATGTATCTTCACGGCTACGACCATTACTATACAATGTATCTTCACGGCTACGAGCATAACTATACAATGCATCTTCACTGCTACGAGCATTACTATTCAATGTATCTTCACGGCTACGAGCATTACTATACAATGTATCTTCACTGCTACGACCATTACTATTCAATGTATCTTCACGGCTACGAGCATAACTATGCAATGTATCTTCACGGCTACGAGCATTACTATACAATGTATCTTCACGGCTACGACCATTACTATTCAATGTATCTTCACGGCTACGAGCATTACTATACAATGTATCTTCACTGCTACGACCATTACTATTCAATGTATCTTCACGGCTACGAGCATAACTATGCAATGTATCTTCACGGCTACGAGCATTACTATACAATGTATCTTCACGGCTACGACCATTACTATTCAATGTATCTTCACGGCTACGAGCATTACTATACAATGTATCTTCACTGCTACGACCATTACTATTCAATGTATCTTCACGGCTACGAGCATAACTATGCAATGTATCTTCACGGCTACGAGCATTACTATACAATGTATCTTCACGGCTACGACCATTACTATTCAATGTATCTTCACGGCTACGAGCATTACTATACAATGTATCTTCACGGCTACGACCATAACTATACAATGTATCTTCACTGCTACGAGCATTACTATACAATGTATCTTCACGGCTACGACCATTACTATACAATGTATCTTCACGGCTACGACCATTACTATTCAATGTATCTTCACTGCTACGAGCATTACTATACAATGTATCTTCACGCTCAGTTTCTGATTTTTCAAACTCAAAGTTTGTATTATTTGTTCCGGTCATCAACAGCGTTTGCTATATTTTTTAAAATTATTATATTCAACAAATATTATCTCTATATAACCAGTTCTCTTCTTTACACTTTACCTTTTCCCTGTTTTTATTACACGCCATTATTCCCGTTTTAAAGATAACGAGCCGCGCCACCTCCATTCAACTCGTTGGTGTCGAGGAAAACTCTTCAGAAAAACAAAGGTTTTCTCTTCAAGTCTACTCGACATGGACGGTTTAATGGTAGAAAGTGAAGAGGCGATCCTTAACCATTCAAAGAGGATTTGACAGGCCACTTAATGAGTTATTAATGATGGGCTTTTTCATATACACAGCTTTTAATTTATCTCTCCCCTTCCCCCTTTTTTTTATTACATATCGCCGAACGTAAACAAGCCACAAATAAAATGTTTCAGAACAGTAATGGTTTACGTTTCATTGTAACAAACAACCGGAGATTTGAAACGGACAAACAAACATTTGGTTCATCTCTCCTACCAGCTCATTTTAAATCAACATTTATAGCAACTGATTTAATGACGAAATAGAGACAGTAAAAATACAGTGCAAACTTTTATATGAAGTCTCTTTTAGAAAATACTAACACTTTTCTTTGCGGTTAGCATCGATAACATTTCACTATATTATTATTATTATTATTTTATATCTATCAAAAGGGACATCTGCAGATAACGTGACTTGACTTATGAATTCGTGGAAGTAGATCCAGTAACTTTTCTATCTGTCAAATAAGGTTCTTCCTATAAAAATGGGGCTGTAGCTAACCCCTCCAGTTCAAAAGTAGGGGAAGAATAAATCTTGTTTGAAATATATTTTAGCCATCCATGCTCAGTGTTAAGAACAATGGTAGACCCTCGTTCGACTCCAGATGGGATGGAACAAAATAAGCTTTGTGAGTTGTGCTATTCTTGCACTACTGGTGGGGAATCGCCTTATGACGTTGTCGATCAGGGATCTTAACCTAACGGGCATGATCTTTCCGTTTACATGCTACAAAGTAGTTTAATTAAGTAGATCTCAATAATTAATGGGAGAACATATTTTTTTTAAACTATACAAACGTTAAAAGTGATAAGAAAAAGAGACCGAACATTTTCTTAGTTTGTCAGTTTACCTCTATTCATCATGTTCATCTTTCCCCCTCTCTTGGTTTTTATTTTCTCTCTGCCCTCTATACACTTTCCTCTTTTAACCCTTCATGTAAAATGTTTTACAAAATGTCCCTAATATATATTTTTTTAGTACAATATTATACTAATTTTTATTACAGAAAAAATGTAATGCCATACAGACAGTTATTAATAATTAAGAAGTATAAAATGTTAAATAAGCACTTTCTGTTTCTTAACGTCAACATTTTTATTTTATCCTTCAAAATAAATATAGCATACAAAATTATGCTTTATAAGAAGACATAGAAAACTATCAAAACCATAAATGTGTTTATTTTCGACAAACAAAGCGCCCCCTCCCCTTCCCATCAATTTCTATCCGTGTCACGGGATGACAAAAGCTTTCTCGTAACAAGCTCGCGTGTAATTCGTCTCCTTTGGCAACACTGCCGCCTAATTAAACTCGGGTGCTTCATTAAGGTTATTAGAGACACAGCTCTTACCGCTCCTACCTCCTCTCTACCTGGGGGCTAGAGGGTCTCTGCGCGTCAAGTGTTTTCTAGAATTAATAATGTGACGTCACGATATACAGGTATCTTCAGCGCTACGAGTATTAACACACACAGGTATCTTCAGCGCTACAAGCATTAATACATACAGGTATCTTCAGCGTTACGAGCATTAACACACACATGTATCTTCAGCGTTACGAGCATTAATACACACAAGTATCTTCAGCGTTACGAGCATTAATACACACAGGTATCTTCAGCGTTACGAGCAATAATATGCACCGGTATCTTCAGCATTACGAGCATTAACACACACAGGTATCTTCAGCGCTACAAGCATTAATACATACAGGTATCTTCAGCGTTACGAGCATTAACACACACA
>CABFWB010000992.1:105874-126397 GCA_902151455.1 Timema bartmani
AAGGGGGGGTGGAAGAGAGCATACTCCTGTGAAGGGATCAGGCCTTCAGTTTAAATTCACATTTTCTTGAAGAGGAGATTGAACAAAAAAAAAAAAACTCCGGAGTGAAAAAAAAGGGGGTAAGTGGGGCTGAGTCACCAGCGAGATACGTGGATAATATTCACTTCTAGGCGGGAACGCGGGGTAAATGGGTATATTTACAGTTTTTATAACAAAAATACCATTTTGGTAAAAAAATTATTTAATTTTTTACCACCAAGTCTTACCACCTGTTCAGGTTATACACATATATGATAATTACTCTAATGAGGTAGGTATGAAGAAAGAAGCATTTTAGAGGTAATATACCCACATTTGCGTGGGGGTAGGAAACAATATTTAGTCAAAACCACCTTCAATAGACCCAACCGGTATTCGAACCTCGATCTCCCTTTCATCACCAGGCCAGTATAACACGAGATTGACGCCTCAGACCGTTCAACCACCGAAGCTGATAAAGTAATATAAAAAATTGTTTCACTGGATACTTTGGTTTAATTTTCCACGTACAGTTGTTGGAGAACTAAAGGTCCAAGGTTCAATTCCCGTCATGACCGAATCATTGGAGAAATGTGGGTTTCCCCTTTGACAGTGATTGATGAATTAACGGCCGGGGGGGCTGGATATTGTGTCTGTTCTATATTTAAGCTAGTTTTTAAGTTGTGTACTGATACAATCAGTAGGTTCAGAAAGTGTACGTTAAATACCTCAAATTAAAAACAACAGTTGTTGAATATTTATCGTGACCATAGCGCTGTTACCATAACCTCCAAAACACCCGCTGGATTCATTGGAGGCATCCTACTCACATTCGTATGGTGATAATAATAATAATAATAATAATAATAATAATATACGCAACTTATAGTAATTAAATCAAGCACGTGGGCTCGTTTGGTCTGTCGCTGATGTAATCAGGATTAAAACTCCGACCACGGGAACAGGGAGTGATTTTTTTGACAGTTTACCTCTTATCCCTTCCCGCAAATGAAGACACATTACCTCTAAATTGCACCTACCTACCAAGTGTAATTAAATGCGCATATCCCGGACGGGTAGTAATATCGAATGAAAATAGTAGTTTTAAAAAAACTAGTATATGAACACTCGTGGGCTTTGATGGGGTCGCGATGCCCTCAGAGACAGAAATTGGGGTCGAACCCTGGAAAAGGTTGGAAACAAACGATCTAGTTGTACAATATTTTATTTATTTTGGACAGAAAAGTTATTTATTGTAAAAACAGTAAGAACCCTCCCCCTGCCCCCCTATATTACATAATACGGTATCCTTTTAGTCACAATCATTACCATTAGAAGTTTTACGTTTCGATCAGAGGACCTTAAGGGGTCCGTCTCGGTAGGCGAGAAATCACCGCGCAGATGTTCACAAGAGAACCAGCAGCGAGATTTCTTCTTTACCTTGAGATAAGACGTTTCGTAGTTTTATTTCCCCTCTTTCTTATCAGCCCGACAAAGGATAGTTGTAGGTGAAGGGCGAAAGGGAGTATACGCTTATCCGGACTAGAGAAGTAATACCAGAAAACTGTACAGACCACCGTGCTTTTATTCCACGTGGCCTGGCAGCGATTGTTATACTTTCTCGCTGACCGTGGCTCGGTCGCCTTAATCACAAAAATTAATTTAAAAAAAACATGTTCACTCGCTTCGAATCCCAACAAGCATAACCTTAGATCCGACGAATGTACCAACTCTACGTTACGGACGTATTGAATGGTTTTGATAAATGATTTCCCGTGCAAATTCGGGTACATTTTCTTTACTTTTTTACCTCCATCACCTCCACGCCATTGGTGTGATGAAAAGCCCTGATGTAGACTTATACGCGATGGAAATAAAGGGGAAAATAAACTCAAATAGACTATGACAGTTTTTACCGAATGGACGCGAGTGAAATCGATAGTGAAAATTTTCAATGCGTGATTTTAAAATAAAATTAAATTTTCCCATTTTTGTAATAAATTATAAAATAGGACTGTTTTAAAGTGTACACCAACCTTGGAGTAAGGAAAAAACCTTTACTGTTTACTTTATTATTAAATGAAACTAGTATGTGCTTTGCTATATCATACAATAGCCCCATGGCTTCTTTGGTGCTGACTGACAGCTCACAGCTCACAGCTCACAGCTGATGGCTTTGAAAAGCTACCAGACCAAATTATGTATCCCTACGCCGAACCATATGATCTGACAAAAAACATGTGTTTAGCAGCTGTCACTTCTGACAGTCAACATGTAGGTATATACCTAACTGTTGACTGTCAGAAGTCAGCTGTGAACTGTCAGTCAGCACCAAACAAGCCATGGGGCTACTGTACATGCTATATGTAGTGTTCCTCTTTGCCGCAAAAACTGAGTGTGCTGAAATATAACACGGACATGACTCAGGACCCCGTCAACCTAGAGACTAATTAAAATCTACATCCACCGTTTAGTTTTGAGATGGTTGCTACAAAACACTACTTTTGCCCTTTCTTCAGCCTATCTTTTCATTGGACCAATTCTGAAAGGTTCCTAGATATAGATACGTGTTATAAAACATATTCCGTACGAAGAAACTGATGATTAACTTGTAAAAAATAATATACTGAGGTGTAACTTAAGTGCTGCCGAAGGGAAACCGAGTAATTTGACAGTTTTTTATAGCATTACATTTTTTTGGCCAAAATAAATCAAATATTTCCCCACTATCAACATAGAGCTTAGTTTTCTGCACATGCTAATAACAACAGATCTTGAATATCTGTTAAGGGTGTCCTGGAATTTTGTCAAAACTTTTTAAATAAAGAGAAAAAGTTTTGACAAAATTCCAGGACACCCTTAACAGATATTCAAGATCTGTTGTTATTAGCATGTGCAGAAAACTAAGCTCTATGTTGATAGTGGGGAAATATTTGATTTATTTTGGCCAAAAAAATGTAATGCTATAAAAACTGTCCCTTCTGCCGCACCTTAATACAGATTGTACAAAGATAGTTTTCCCAAGGTCACTCCCGTAGCTTGGTTATATTTTAAATTGTTTTAAATCCTTTAAGGTTATGGTTTATGACATAGAAGAGAGAATCCGTCAAACAATATCGGTGACCTACGCTGGGTGGATTTATTTTTTTAACATAAAACTCTCGCATCTTATATATATATATATATATATAAAGGTAGTGGCGTGACACGACCGGTGCAAAGGATGATGCGCGCTTCTGCTCGAAACTTTACACTGACGATATCTAGCGGAGGGCAAGGAAACTACGAGCAAGACTGTTCTCGTACCGACTAGCTTGGAGTAAGACAGGTCCAAGTCAAGTTATTACATTAGTTTTCACGGATTAGGGCCGGTACACACAGAATGCTAAGCTAAGCTAAGCTAAGCCATGGTCCCTCTTTTCACTCCTGAATTCAGTTTTGTTTCTTTCTGGTCGGCTCCAGTGAACTTTAGTTATAATAGCTTTCTCCAAAATATCTTGTTTGAGTTCAGATGATAGTATTGAGGAAAAGATGCTGCTGCTAGCAGATGTTTTGGAAGATGAAGAAGATTTAGGAGGTGGAGGTTTGACTTGTTCAATTAACGCTTCCATTTTAATATAAAAACATTCATTAAATATAAAACCTAAATAGGACATTAATTAAATACACGTGAAACAAACTGAAAACAAAACTTCAACATTTATGTAGTTATTTTCACCAAACCAACACTGCGTCTGTTCAACACGGAGCCCAAGTTGCGAGATGGAAAAATTGCCCGGCCAGCAATCGGAAAAAACAAAACATAGCGCGGCGTAGCAAGGCATGGCTTAGCTTAGCCTTTAGATCTGAGTACTTTGGATGAAGGTGACCTGGCGGTCTAGGGGTAAGGTGTTGGACTTCTGTGCTGATGGTCCGGGGTTCAATCCTCGGTCCCAGCACAGAGTTATCTGATTGCCAAACCCTTCCTTCACCTCTGACAAGACGTGTATTAAACACAACTTGTGAATGTGTGGAATGCCAGGCCTCCACCGTGGTTCGGATCCCACGTTAAACTGTAGGTCCTCCATTTCATCTCACAATCACCCTACCATTACACATTAGTGTAAGTGCGTACAACCCGAACGGGTAGTAAGACGCGGTGCTAATATTAATTACTTTGGATGAAAAAAATAAGCACTGAAATAAAGAGGTCGCGGTAAATTGGTTCGGTTCCAGGAGTGGATGCATAAAACCATTAAGTATATTATTAAATTCCAAACCGCTAGGTTTATAGTATCCAACCCACTTCGGTGGCCGCATGGTCTAAGGCGTCACTCTCTCAATAGACCATACTGTCAATGATGGGGAGATCGGGGTTCAATCCCAGTCGGGTGTACTGAGGGAGGTTTTCCTTAGATGGTTTTTCCACCCTACCTCCACGCAAATGCGGGTAAACTTCCTCTAAATTAAACCGTCCTCCTCCTTAATATATTAGTGCAATAAACGTATAGCCTGGACGGATATTAAGACACGGTTTTAAAAATAAATTACGAAGTTAATGTTCTTATTTAGTAAGGAAACCTTTTATGTCCGAAATTCCCAAACATTCCAGCATTTATATTAGTTTTTGTGCGTGGCGGCCCTGACTTCAAACAGTGGTGTTGCTCGGGCAGATTGTGGTGGGGGTTGTCTGGGAAAGAAGTAGGGGATTAAGAAGCAAATAATCGTCAGACCTTTTAAAATTGTCCACTAAATATTGAGAACGACTCGGTAAAGTTTCGATAGGCGGACCTCCAACCGCTCTACTCCACGCGCCTGCGTGGCTATGCAGCCCGCACCGCATTCACGCCAGGAGGGAAAACCGGCTTTAACCGCAAACAATAGAAGGAATTGCGAGTTAAGGGCAGTACTTTTAAAAGTTTTTATAACAAAACTTTTTTTTTGGTAAGAACAAATCAAATATTGCTCCAGTAGTTGGGTTTAGTATAATTTTCTTCACCTGATGATATCAACAGTTGTTGAATATCTGTCAAGGGATGTCCTGGAATTTAATGACAACTTTTTCTTTTCATTTAAAAATGTTATCATCTAATGCTCATGACAGATATTCAACAACTGTTATCATCATGTGAAGAAAATTAAACTCTTATATTTCTGCTGGAGCAATATTTTATTTGGTTTGGCTAGAAATTTGTTTACCATGATAAATGCGAAAACACTGATCTTTTCTCGCGTCCCCTACATCCCATTTTAAACTGTAATTGCGAGAGAAAAAGAAAAACATTAGATAGATTTGAAACGATGTAGTTATATCATTATTAAAATTAAGATACTAGTCTTGAAAATATACATCAAAAACGACAGCTCAAGTGCAATCAATTTGACGTGGGAACAAATTAAAGTAGCTCTAACAACGATGAATATCAGAGACCTTAAATATTTTACTTAAAAAGAATAAAATGAGAAGGGTGAATTTTAATTGTAATGTAACAAGTTCAAACAACATTAAGTTCCAAGGATATCCTGCGGTGTCAGTATTACTTCAAACAGCAGTGATTAGACTAATAGCTTTATCATAGTAAGGTGGATTTATATCACCACCATAATTAATACTAAACATCACAGGGCTCAACATATCTTGCTCCGTCAGTATTGAAATGACCACATGTATCAGGGGACCATAAAGATCGTGTATATTCTACTACCAGTCAATATTGAACATCACAGGGCTCAACATATCTTGCTCCGTCAGTATTGAAATGTCCACATGTATCAGGGGACCATAAAGATCGTGTATATTCTACTACCAGTCAATATTGAACATCACAGGGCTCAACATATCTTGCTCCGTCAGTATTGAAATGTCCACATGTATCAGGGGACCATAAAGATCGTGTATATTCTACTACCAGTCAATATTGAACATCACAGGGCTCAACATATCTTGCTCCGTCAGTATTGAAATGACCACATGTATCAGGGGACCATAAAGATCGTGTATATTCTACTACCAGTCAATATTGAACACCCACATAGCGTTCAGACCATTGTTATCGGTCGGAGCCATCTTTATAAGAACAACACGACAATTATGTGTTGAGATGATATATTGACGTTGTAAGGGGTGCCACAAGCCCCCCTCTGCCCCCCACATACCAACCCTCCTCATAGATTTAATAAAACATGAAGGCACCAACCCAATATTGAGGCAAATAAACCGTGCTATAAATAATCATTTTAAGCGAATCTGACCAAATTTGGGGAGAAAATTAATCATAATCTTTCTATATTTGTAATATAGTATACTATTTTCAGACGTGGGAAGGGCTGCTGCTAGCACTTGGGACCCCAACGGGCACAGAACAACAAGCACTTTACCTAATTTTGATCATTTCAAAGACTTTAACATTTGAATCGGCCAGAATTTTGACCAAAATCTTTCCAAAGATTTGGTTCTAAGTAGGCCCCTACACTACACGCACGATCATGTACACAGCCGAGACCATAAATATAACAGTGAAGTGGGGGGGAAAGTGTCACTCTTTCAATTTAGAGAACAAATTTTTTTTAAATATTATTTTATCACGCTCACATGCAACGCGTGACGGCAATAAAACATTCACTTTACAGCGAAACAATGTTTTTTTCCTTCTAATAACGCTAATAGCATCCATGCACGCTAGCGCCGGCGGCGGTGGGAATAAACATCAAGAGTCAGCGGCCCCGAAACCCGACACGAGGGTCCCCCGCGGAGCCAACACTCCGCCGAGCCTTGTTTTGTTTTTTTAAACACTCGGACATACGTTTACATCACCTTTATTAGCGTCATAAACTTAACGACCCCGGGTTTTTTTTCTAAACGGCGGAGGGATATTTAATTCATTCAGGTACATTAGCTTTACGACAAGTAGGTGAATTTATTATGTGCGCGCGTTATAGATCACGTGACACGGCAAGCAACGTGTTCAGTTTAATGCGAGCTTCTCCACAGGAACAAATAATTTACCTTCTGTGCTAGCCACGACAGACTTTGGTCTAAAGGAGCCCGTACACGGTCATTCTCGGCATGATGCAGGGCGTGCCATTCAAGGAGTGTCATTCCGGGCGTGCCATTCAAGGCGTGTCATTCCGGGCGTGTCGTTCCGGGAGTGTCATTCCGGGCGTGTCATTCAAGGCTTGTCATTCCGGGAGTGTCATTCAAGGCGTGTCATTCAAGGCGTGTCATTCCAGGAGTGTCATTCAAGGCGTGTCATTCAAGACGTGTCATTCCGGGAGTGTCATTCAAGGCGTGTCATTCCGGGAGTGTCATTCCGGGAGTGTCATTCAAGACGTGTCATTCCGGGAGTGTCATTCAAGGCGTGTCATTCAAGGCGTGTCATTCCGGGAGTGTCATTCAAGGCGTGTCATTCCGGGAGTGTCATTCAAGGCGTGTCATTCCGGGAGTGTCATTCAAGGCGTGTCATTCAAGGCGTGTCAGGAATTGTCTACACATGCCACGCTGCGATCCGCTGGACGCCGCAGTCTCCTCATGTTATTTGTCCTGACAGGTCGTAAAAATGTCAAAGAAAATTTTTTCCGACATTAATCTTTTGAGTGAACTTGAACTAAACTCCAAGGACGACTAAAAAAAATTGTTTGCATAGTAGCTCTGATTGTTTTGAAAGGCCTTTGTCGCTAGTTGGTCCTTTAATACATAAACAGGACACTGATATAGGCATACAGAGTCTGTCGTAACTTCAACAGAGTTGACTTTGTGGAAAATGTAATTGGTAGACGACATTTTCTAAACAGGAAATAGAAATTCACACGAAAGTAACAGGTGTTGTCTAAAATTTGACCACGTGTTCTATGAATTTGTGTCACTGCGCAGCTGCCCCTACACGGTCAGTTTTGGAATGAACTAGTGGGACTATGCCAGGAATGATCGTGTATGGGCACCTCAACAAGTAAAAAAAAAATACCTATATAATAAACTCAAAATTCTAAAAATTAACTTCAAACTCCCGAAAAATGACCCAAAATACGAACAAAAACTCACGACTAAATTAAACACGTACTTAACCAATATCGTTGCAATGAGAAGTCTTGATGTATTCTACTGAATGTAGCATTGATTGACACACATGTGCTTGAGTTGTTGGAATATCGCGATAACATGCACACATTGTCTTTATTGTATTTTCCCTCGCAACTGTTTGTTTTCACGGAGGATATTCAACACTTTATCATCATCATCATCACAAACATAGGCCTCTCCACCGCCTCCTTTCCTCCACACTCCTCCTTACTCCGTTCAGTCACTGTCCCTTGGTCCTCCTACCCTCCACCTCCATATCCAACATCCTCCTGAATTTCCTTTCTCTCTCCATTCTTCTTACATGACCATACCACCTTAGTGGTGCCTTCTCTATGCTGTCCTGTCCTGGTTCTTCCTTTATTCCTCTTACTCTCTCATTTCTCATCCTGTCATATTTTATCACACCAATCCTGCTCTTATCCTGTTCCTTCATATCCACGTTTCACGTCAATACTGGTCGGCAATAGTCGTTGTAGATCACTCCTTGCACTTGTTTGGTACATCCCTGCTCCAAATCAGGCTCCAGATCACTTCTTGCAACTTGTCCGGTACATCCCTGCTCCAAATCAGGCTCCAGGTCACTCCTCGCACTTGTCCGGTACATCCCTGCTCCAAATCAGGCTCTAGATCACTCCTCGCACTTGTCCGGTACATCCCTGCTCCAAATCAGGCTCCAGATCACTCATCGCACTTGTCTGGTACATCCTTGCTCCAAATCAGGCTCCAGATCACTCCTCGCACTTGTCCGGTACATCCCTGCTCCAAATCAGGCTCCAGATCACTCCTCGCACTTGTCCGGTACATCCCTGCTCCAAATCAGGCTCCAGATCACTTCTTGCCCTTGTCCGGTACATCCCTGCTCCAAATCAGGCTCCAGATCACTTCTTGCCCTTGTCCGGTACATCCCTGCTCCAAATCAGGATCCAGGTCACTCCTTGCACTTGTCCGGTACATCCCTGCTCCAAATCATGCTCCAGGTCACTCCTTATTGCCTTCATCTCTCTCTCATTTCTCTCCTGTTCCTTACACTTTCCTCTACAATACTTCCCAGATACTTGAATCTTTTTACCATCTCATATTTCTCCCCTCTCACTGTCACACCTGTCCATCTTCTTTGTCCTGGTCACCCTCTCACTCTTTCGTACCTCTCTCTCCACCATTTCTTCTCAAACCTCCAGCTGTGAAGGAACTATATTGTTAACTAATGTTGTGTTGTAGTTCCACCAAAACTGTCGCCCTTCACATTTGGGGAAGACATTTTCCACAGCGGTCAGTCGGCAACCTTACAGTGCACGTTCACGGACGGTGATCTGCCGATAGATATAGTGTGGACTCTGAACGGAGAGCGACTGTCTCGGGACTCGGACATATCAGCCTCTCAGGTTGGCCGTAGATCCAGTGTCCTCTCGATAGACAGTGTGCACGGAAGTCACGCCGGAAATTACACGTGTGTAGGGAAAAATGCCGCAGGGGTGGCGACATACACCGCCACGCTTGTGGTCAACGGTTGGTCCATACCGCTATGTTGTAGTTGCTCATTTATTTGTTCTTAGTTCTTCGCCGGCTCTGTATCAAATAGTGTTTCTCCTTAGTTCGTATTTTATTTATTAATATTCACTCTATCCACAACACCAATCCTATCCATTGAAATCAATCACATTAGTTTTACTTCACTCTACTTATTATTTATTCAGCTGTGTATTAGGTTAATGCTGGGGTTGTCGTATTTAACGATTGGTTAACCTTGAACTGTCATTTTTTGATTTTTCAACAAGTGAGTTTTAGGTTAACATCTTCTCTTTTGTCTTTTATGGATGGATTTTTTGTGTCGGTGTTTATTTTACTTTCACAGGGAAGAAATATAAAATACATTTAAATTGAAGAGCTTTACAGTTGTTATTGTTTCAATTTATTTTATTTACGTTTTAAACTTATTGGCTACTAAAAATGATTTGATCATTCTATAATTAACTACCGACCACATTCATATTTTCCATCTTGAGTGGTGGCAGCCATTTTTGTTCGGAGAGTCTATCAAAACCTGTGTCGTTAACGACTGACTAACGCATTGCAGTCCGTCCAGTCATCGTCCCGTTCTCGTTTGGCGACGCCCCCTCGAACCTGGACGATGTTGTCCAACTAACCTGCCTAGTCACGAAGGGGGACTCTCCCCTGAACGTGTCGTGGGAGTTGAGAGGTCCCCTGAGGGGTTTGGGGACCACCAAGTTGGGTGACAGGGCCAGTGATGGCAGAGCACCAGGGGAACTACACTTGTTCTGTAGTAAACACAGCAGGGACTGACTTCCATTCGGCCACCCTCACAGTCAACGGCATGTTCCCCTCTAAACTGACAGATAATACTACACTTGTTTTATTTTATTTATTTTTGTTTTAATTACACCTTCCTCTGTAACTCCTCTTCAAATACCTTTTTGTTTCTGGATAAAACACAGTTTATGAGAGGTACTATCGTGCGTGCGCTACAACAATTTGTGTAGTTTCTTTGAAGATTGTCTTATTCTTGTTTAGCATTTACTCGTCTAAATTCAGAGGCCAGATATTTTTTTTTTTTTTGTTCGTGGTTGATGTGACAGCCCCAAAGACACCATATGGGTGTCTTGTGGTTATTTTGTTGAATTTTCATTCCCCTAGGGATGTGTGGCAGCCATTAAACTCGGGTACACCCATCAATTCACATCAACAAGGACACTGGATGTGCCGCTCCAAGGACCCTCAACAATTTTGATCCTATCTTGGCAATGGCATCCTAAGTTTCACTCTTTGTTGTTTTTTCCTTTGAGTCGATCTGTTTTTTTGAAACTGTTCACTTTTTTTTTATTGCTTGTCATTTATTTTACTCGGAATGATATCTTCTTGGTATCAGAACTTAATCATTTAAAACAAATTAAGATTTTTTTTTAATTACCCAACAAACAACCCTTATATCGTTCATATCTTTTTTCTTTACCTTTCTAAGATATTAACGTTTTTGAACATACATTTTATTTATCCATGTTTACTAGTGGATTTTATTTCTACCCCGCAAGTTTATTTTATTAACACCTTTTTTTTTAGTTGTTTTTGCTTTCTCAAGTTAAAACACTTGTCTGCTGTAAAATCGGAAGCAAACATCAGTTGGAAATGTAAGAATAAATGTTAGATTCAGTAACTCTGATAGAAATGTCAGGTAAAAATGCTCAATATCTCGAATACTGCGGTTCCAGTGTTGCCACATATCGTCCCTTTCCACTTTGACTCCCCCATCTTTGCGGGGGAGGCGACGCAAGTGACCTGCTTGGTGTCCCAGGGAGATCTGCCTCTCGACATATCCTGGAGCTTCCAAGGGACGGAGCTCTCCTCCCAGATGGGGATATCGACCAGTAAGATGGGTAAAAGGGGCAGTTCTCTCCTACTAGACCCGGCTAGTTCGGGACACAGAGGGAACTATACTTGCACCGTGAGGAACCGTGCAGGAACTGTCAACTTCAGCACTAGCCTAGAAATACACGGTACTTTTGAGCGGTCTCACAGACAAACCGTAGGGGCATGTGTTCTCTTACCTTTACGTCTTGTAGTTCTCATTTTATTATGTTTCAACTGTTTGTTTGGATTATTGTTTCATAAACGGTTGTAACATTCCAAATTCCAGTTCTCCCACACATCATCCCTTTCCACTTTGACTCCCCAATATTCGCGGGGCAAGCCACTCAGGTGACGTGTCTGGTCTCTGAGGGCGACCTGCCCCTAGACATACTGTGGAGCTTCCAAGGCACAGACCTGTCGTCCCAGAGGAGTATCTCCACCACCAAGATTAGCCGCAGGGGGAGTTTGCTCCTGCTCGACCCCGCCAACTCGGGGCACACAGGGAACTACTCGTGCACCGTCAGGAACCCCGCCGGGACTGTCAACTTTACCACTAGCTTAGAGATACACGGTACAAAGTCTTGCGACGTGCGGTCATGCGGTGTATAATTGTTTGTTACTTTTTGTTGGGATATTTTATAAACCCCTCCAATCCTCTTCCCTCTTATCTTGTCGTCTTATCCTGATGTTCATCTTCTTAATTTACTTCAGTCTTTATTCAATCATTGGTAGTTTCTATAATATCATCATTTCTGGCTCATTTATATATTTCCAAGAAATCTCTTTCTGTGTGGACACAGTATAGTTATATACTAACATTCTAATACATTAGTTATTAATTTGTATTTATCATCAGGATCTCTTTCAAGCCTGTAGTCGGGTCAGTTTAATAAAATGCCTCCATCTCCTTTTGTCCTTCCACCATTCTTCCTCCTTTATCTGCTTCCACTCTGCTCCTCTCGCACAATTGCTGCTATCTGCTCCTCCCATATCTTCCTTGCGGTATTTTCTGCTATAAACACATCTACTATCAATGAGTCTCATTTCATTGGGATGGTCACATGGTCTAATACTTGTCTCTCATGTTAGACTGGTTTGACGATGATGGGGAGATCAGTGTTCAAATCCCGTTGGGTGTAATGAGGTTTTTTTTAATGGTTCTCCATAGAAAATGTAGGTACAGTTACTCTAAATTCTACGTTCACCTCACTAGTGTAATATGTATGTATTTAATTGGGAACGGGCAGTGTGGATAGAAAGGGTTTTATTTAAATAGATAAAGTTTGTCTAGCCCGATGGGAATTATTAGTAACGCCAATAATAATTGATTACAAAGCATCGAGTAATACATCTCAAATGTTTTATAAACGCCACTGAACTTACTATCACATCAACAGGTTTAACTTTATTTATTCCAGTCTTGCCTCGCATCGTCCCTTTCCATTTCGACTCCCCTATCTTTGCCGGTCAAGCGACCCAGGTGACCTGTCTAGTCTCTGACGGCGATGCTCCGCTAGACATATCCTGGAGCTTCCAAGGGACCGACCTCTCATCACAGATGGGCATATCTACCATGAAAGCCGGGAAAAAAGCCAATTTACTTCTGATAGACTCGGCGAATCTGGGACATAAAGGGAATTACACGTGCACGGTTAAGAACACGGCGGGAACGGTCAACTATACCGCTAGTCTTCACATACATGGTACAGGGGACACACGTACATACCTCTTCTGCATGATCTGTCTTAGCTATTGAGAGAATTTACAAATGCATGCTGTAGTTAGTTCAGTCGTTTCTCAATTTCGACCAACTCCGTATTTTGATATTACTTCTGTAAAAAAACCCCAACAAAAATCGTGTTAGGTCATTTATAGGTGTACTTTTTTACCACACCTATTTTTCAAATAGTTTCAGTCTTGTTTTGTTGAATCTCCCTCTAAGTTTGGCATTCCAAAACGCTCATATCTTTGTAGGCGATACTTAGCTTTGTTGTTTAGCAAGTAACGTTCATACCGTCATAATCGTTTCTTTTTTAAGTCTTGTTGCAATTGAAACTAATTGAAATCTTTGAAGAGCCTCTCATTTACAATTTGGTCCCTAAACTATGTTTTTTATGGGTCGTCGTTAACCATGTTATTCCTTTACTTGGATATCACAAAGTCCTATCTGTTCTTATATGATCTGTTTAACATGTACTTTAGGAGGTTGTGTTGACAAGCAATTACATTTTTAAAAACAAATTTAAATTTTTGGATAACTTTACAACCGTTGTATTTATTACAGTTTTGCCCAAAATCATCCCCTTCCACTTTGACTCCCCGATATTTGCCGGGGAATCGACCCAGGTGACCTGCATGGTGTCCCAAGGAGATCTACCCCTCGAAATATCATGGAGTTTTCAGGGGACTGAACTGTCCTCACAAATGGGGATATCTACGATGAAGGCTGGCAAGAAGACAAGCCTGCTTATCATAGATCCAGCCAATAGAGGGCATAAAGGGAATTACACGTGTACCGTTAGGAACACGGCGGGGACAGTCAACTATACTGCTAGTCTTCACATTCACGGTACGGGGGACTATACGGGACATCTCGTGCATGGTGCAGAGGCCTCACCTTGGTCACAACTGTTGTATCGCAGTGCATGTTGAATCTGTTCAATTTATTCTTCACTAATCCACTCTAAAACTCTTATTTGGTTTTCTTAAATTTATTTCTTGATTATTTTTCCTTAGTTTAACTTTCTCGATAAATATCTTTACCACTATAGAAGTTCATTGAACCCATCGGCAACAACAACAACAACAGTTTCCAGCCGCTGGCTGGGTCTGTTTTGAACATAAGCCTCTCCAACTCTCCTTTCTCCCCATTCCCTCTCCTCTACCCTTCCTTCATTCTCCTGTCCCTTGTTCTTCCTTCTTCCCCCCACTTCAATAACCAACATCTTTGGTCTCTTCTCTTCCATTCTCCTCACATGACTATACCACCTTAGTCGTCCCTTCTCTATCCTGTCCTGCGCTGGCTTCTCTTCAACTATTCCTCTCACCCTCTCATTTATCACTCTCTCCGTTCTTGTCACTCCTATAACACTTCTCAGAAATGTCATTGCGCTCATTTTCACCCAGTCTTTGTCTAGTTAAAAGTTATTTGTAGGAGAAGTCTATAAGTACCAGAACCTTTTATCAAGGCCAACTTTATATATTCCTTTAGCGCCCTTTCAGGCTATATGCTTATTTACTAACCACACGAATGTTTTTAGGGATTGGTAAGGTTATATTATAGGAAGTGTACCTACATTTGCGTGGGGGGGAAAATGGGGAAATCACTTTGGAAAAACCACTCTCAGTACACCTGGCCGAGATTCGAACCTTGATCTCCCCGTCATCGGCAGTCTAGCCTACTGTGCGAGTAGCGTCTTAGACCACGCGGCCACCAAAGTGAGTAACAAGATATTATTTGTTAGAATTAATGAGCTAGGAATGATTTTAACTGGTTATAACAATATTCTAATGGAAATTATGAAAATAACACAGTCAGGAAATGAATGTTATTACTCGGACAGTAAGCTCAAAGCATCTCGTCTGTTGTCAAGAAACGTACAAAGTCTACACATAATAATAGTTTAGTGGTTGTTCTCTGTGGTGAAACTTGTATGATGTTCGTAAACAAGGTGCTTTGAAAGATATTCGATCCAAAAAGGGATAAAAAATACTGGTGAGTAGATGAGGCTACATAATGATAAGTTACATAAACTGTACTCATCACAAGACATTAGTAGGATAATCAACTCTCATAGATTACGGTGGGCAGGACATGCAGTGCGAATGGGAGATTCTAAAACCTTGTTCATAGTATTGACTGGCAAACTCAATGGGAAGAGAGCAGTGGGAAGACCTAGACGCAGATGGGAGATAACATTAGAATGGACCTGAAAAACATGGGGTGTAATGAGGTGGACTGGATAGAACTAGCTAGAGATAGGGATAGGTGGTGTACTTTTGCAAGTGCGACAGTGAACTTTAGAGTTCCTAGTACCATCGAGTAAGTTAATGATGTATTCTTCAATTAAAGCAAACTTTGTTTGGTGTACAAGCAGATAATGCTTTGTTTGGATAATGTTTAGCACATTTTACTTTACCAATTACAGTTTTGCCCAAAATCGTCCCCTTCCACTTTGACTCCCCGATATTTGCCGGGGAAGCGACCCAGGTGACCTGCATGGTGTCCCAAGGAGATCTACCCCTCGAAATATCATGGAGTTTTCAGGGGACTGAACTGTCTTCACAAATGGGGATATCTACAATGAAGGCTGGCAAGAAGACAAGCCTGCTTATCATAGATCCAGCCAATAGAGGGCATAAAGGGAATTACACGTGTACCGTATAGGAACACGGCGGGGACAGTCAACTATACTGCTAGTCTTCACATTCACGGTACGGGGGACTATACGGGACATCTCGTGCATGGTGCAGAGGCCTCACCTTGGTCACAACTGTTGTATCGCAGTGCATGTTGAATCTGTTCAGTTGGACATCAGCCAAACTATCTCCCTCACCCATATCTCCTTCGTGATCCTACTCATCGATAACATACTTTGTTCAAGGAAGGAATGGAAGGGTTAAGCTCTATATTTTTGCAACAAAATAAATAAAACCTTACCTCAGTAGATACGTTTAGTTAAATGGTCCAAGTATAGTAATATCAACTGTTGTTGAATATCTGTCATGACCACGGTAGGATTTGAACGGAAACTTTTAAATGAAGAGAATAAGCCCTGTTCGAACTCTGCGATGCTCATGACACATATATTCAAGAACGGTTGGTATCACCATGTGTAGACAGTTGAATTAAACATATTTGCAGAATAACTAATCTATACATTTTGGCTAAAAAAAGATTGTTGTTATACATTTTTTTTAAATTCAGCCCTCACTCACATTTCTTTCCATTCCATCTTAACCTGATTGTCTTCTAACCATTTACCACCATTTTCTCTCATCAATACATTTTAACATTACAATAATTTCACTTATTTTTTAAACTGTTGCAGTAGCGAAATCTTTAAAAATAATTAAAAGGGTAAAGTAGTACATGCATAAAATAATGTTAAAATGAACGTAAATTACGCAAACTGTGTTGTTCAATTCAAAAAGAATTCTTTCAATTTACAAAAGATGCTTTTTGTTAGTTTTTTTTTATCATGGGTCATTGACTATTGCAGTGCTGCCAAAAATCGTCCCCTTCCACTTTGACTCCCCAATATTTGCCGGGGAGGCGACCCAAGTGACTTGCCTGGTGTCCCAGGGCGACCCTCCTCTCGATATATCCTGGAGCTTTCAGGGGACTCACCTATCCTCACAAATGGGTGTGTCCACTACTAAAGCCGGCAAGAAAGCCAGTATGCTACTTATTGATGTGGCGAACCCAGGTCACAAAGGGAATTACACGTGCAACGTTAAAAACCCCGCAGGTGTCGTCAACTTTACAACAAGTCTCCATATCCACGGTATGGGACAATGGAAAATTGTAATAATTAATTAAAATGTGATGTAAAAATTACCTAACAATGCACGACACACACACACACACACACACACACACTAATTACTAGTTGAACCACAATAAGTATTGAATAATTTTCCAGAACTATATTTCTGTTGCACTATGATTGCGCCGATAATTTATCGCAGCTTGATGGTAGTGGCCTTCAAAGTTTATTCTCTTTCATACTAAGTAGACTTCTTCAGTTGTTTCTAAGCCTATTTTATGTTTTCACATCTATTTATTGATAGTTTTTTTTTTCAATCTTTCAGATTCTTTGAATGGTGGCGATTTTTATACTTTGTAGTTTATCAGACAAAAATCCTGGATATTGTTTTATCTTAATTAGTTAGAGTTTTTTAGTTTGGATTTTGAATCTTCATTTTCTATTTCTGATTTCCAAAATTTTAAATCTCTTGGGAAGCCATTCATTTTGCATGTACTATATAGTGATTACTTAATCGTAATCATCATCATCAACTGTTTCTATCCTGTTACTAAGTTATTTTTAGTAAAATATCTCCACCGTCCTCTTTCTTTCCACCATTCTACCTCCTCCATTTAATTCCATTCTTTTCTTCTCATTTTCACACATGCAGTTATATCTGCTCCTCCCATCTCTTTATTGATCTCCCTTGTGATCTTTTTCATCCTCATTACATGTCCATACCATCTCCGTCTTGCTTCCTCTACTATCTCATGTACTCCAACATCCTCATTACATGCCCAATACCATCTCAGTCTTGCTTCCTCTACTATCTCATGTACTCCCTGTACCTCAACTCTTGCCAGGAAGTAGTTAGTTCCTAATCTTGTTTCTTCTGGTAACAGCTCCTCAACGTTCCTTGTTTCTTTTTTTACATCCAATACCCATTTTTCTACTGTTTCTGTAACTGCGGGTATCTGCGATGATGATAAAAAGGTGCTGTGTCTATGAGGTCATGTCATTAATCGGCAACAAGTAAAGGTCGCCGGGCAGCATCTCGATGAAGAAGTATATCAATACCTGGTTGTGAATGTTTGCCTGCGCTTGTGTACACTTGTAAGTGAAAGACAAGTGAAAAGATGAAGCATGGTTGTTGGTGACGCATGTGTGACTGAAGATAACACAAGGTAAACGACAGAAATCTATGTTGCATGGATGTGATATCTGCATGGAGAAGATACATTTTGTCTAAGAAGAGAATAACTAAAAGTTATCAACTATATTAGGCATGGCTGAAGACTGTATACTGTGGTGAAGCTCCTGTCGAAGAAAGAAGCCGATTGAGGAATTTACAACTGAAATGACGAAATCTTGTTGAAGTGTTAACAGACAATTTAGGAAGGAATTAGCAACTCAAGAAAGTGGAAGTGTTTTGGACAATCTTTAAATGAGTGAATTAAGTGTCAGTAAAATAGAAAGTGGTAGTTGATATATTTAAATTGTAGTTTAGCCTCTGTTAAATTATTTAGATAAATTAATACAAGTAACCATCGGGTGAAAATTTTAACAAAGAGGTATAATTACTATGAATGTCAGCCAACTTTAGAGCTATAAATAAATTGGGAATATATTATGTTGACCGCCAAAATAAAACGTTTCTTTGCTGAAATTGTTGCTGTTGCTGGAAGGTCGATTTAGGTTTCCAGTTTTGCTACTAATCATAAATTTTCACTTTTAATAAAGATAAAATCTGCTGTTTAAAAACCTTCTTCTGGGACAACCATTTTATCCATGGTTTGCAGTGTTGCCACTTATCGTCCCCTTCCACTTCGACTCCCCGATATTTGCGGGTCAGGCGACGCAGGTGACGTGTCTGGTGTCTCAAGGGGACGGGCCCTTGGATGTAACCTGGAGCTTCCAGGGGGCTGATCTCTCGTCACAGACTGGAATATCTACCAACAAGTTTGGGCGCACTAGCTTACTGTTGATAGACCCCGCAGGTTCGGGGCACAGGGGGAACTACACGTGCACTGTTAAAAACCCGGCGGGCGTAGTCAACTACACGGCTCATCTCGAGATACATGGTACAGATACCCTCCTTGCTTCTGCTTACTCTACAAGCTTACACTGTCTTATGATCCCGCTTGTGTCTTCACCTTTCCATTCCTGGTAAACCGTCATCAACAGCTCGAAATACACACATTATCAAAGATTATCTCGCACAGGGGGGTAAAAAATAAATCAAATGTTTTATGCAGAAGTTTTGTAAACCATTCAATAGATTCACTGCACTTTTTAGAGTATAACTTATATGAATCATTATTCAACAGCTTAACTCTCCCATACGGAAATATAAACAACTCTTTTTTTTTAATTCTTTTGTATAACAGACTGTTTATTTTTTTTATCTTTCTTTTATCCATTCATGCTTCATCGCAATGGCTCCTATGAGATATTTTAAAACATAAACCTCTCTTGTATACTTTCAAAAATATGCCCCTTCTTTCATCTGATTGGTTATAAAAAATATCTGCGACTTTAGATCATCTCAACTGTGTCATTTTGTGCATCTGAATGCTCACTTGAGCTGAAAAATTTATTGATTGTCATCACCAGACTTTCGGGAGTAATTTTGTTCCACCCCGATAAAATTCCAGTGTTGCCACTTATCGTCCCCTTCCACTTTGACTCCCCGATCTTTGCGGGCCAGGCGACGCAGGTGACTTGCCTTGTGTCCCAAGGGGACGCCCCGCTCAACATACTGTGGAGTTTCCAAGGCAGCGAGCTCTCGTCGCAGACGGGGATATCCACCAACAAGTTTGGTCGTAAAGCCAGCAGCCTCTTGATAGACCCGGCTAGTTCTGGCCACAGAGGGAACTACACTTGTACCGTTAAGAACCCCGCGGGCACCGTCAATTACACCGCCCATTTGGAGATACACGGTATAACATCGGATTCACACAAACTTTCCTGTAGAACCTTGTAGATTTGAGTTTGTAAATTGACAGTTTTGTAGTTTGGGATAGCACTAAAACATTTCATTATTTCAATGATCGTTTGTTTCGTTTATTTAAGGTTTTACTTTTATGCTTATATCCTTTTCCTTAAAACATTTTACAACTAACTTCCCTAATGTTTGTTCATACCAATTACACTTGCGCTGAACAGATAAAAAGATGCACCATACAGAGGTTGTTAACAAAACTATTACATCCATCCCACACATCCACTACATTCTCAACATCTGCTCTGTGTTAAACATATCAAATATCAGTCATACATTCTCGTTCTTCAGTGTTACCCCAAATTCAGCCGTTCAACTTCAACCCGAAAGGAGTGAACGGCGGCAGTTCGACACGGACAATGTGCTCAGTCATCGCCGGTGACTCCCCCTTGAACATCAGATGGCTCAAAGACGGTCAGCCGTTGTCGGAATCTCGCCGGAGGATCCGTAAACTCGATGACGTTACTGTGATCTTGTCACTCGCTCACATTTCTCTGGACGACTCTGGGAACTATACGTGTGTGGCTTCCAACGCGGCAGGATCTGCGAGTCATTCGTCTGTTCTCAAAGTCAAGGGTAGGGATGGTGGGGGGGGGGGGCTTTTTTTTTTTTTT
>CABFWB010000992.1:126582-143939 GCA_902151455.1 Timema bartmani
GTTTTATTTTTTCAACCCTTTTTTTCTGCCACCTTTTTGTTTTATTTATTGAAACAGTTTTTTTTCCTCTTTCTAAAATAATTTCATGAAACATTCCTTAACACCATTAGATGATTTTTACTAAATTGCTCCTATACATTTTTAGGTATATGTGCCCACCTAACGCTATGTATTTTCAAGTATATCACACTGTAAATAGACAACAGTCAACTCTTTCTAAGAACACTCCAGTTAAATTTCCTAACATTTTCTGTTGGCAGAAATCCCATCTTTGCTCCCGATATCACTCCCCTCAGAGTTCAACAACGAAGGTGACTACGTTCAGTTGACGTGTGTCGCCACAAAAGGGGACCACCCCATAACTTTCTCGTGGTTTCTGAACGGCAACGTCGTAAGTCCGGCGATGGGCGTCAGTACGGTGAATGTTGGCCGACAGACTAGTCTCTTGATCGTTCAATCCGTTACGTTCAAACACGTCGGAAACTACACGTGCGTCGCTTCCAACTCAGGGGGTCAAGAGAATCGAACTGCTCAACTCGTTGTTAAGGGTAACTCGAATAACCTCTGCTATTTAAAAGACTAGTTTTATCGTAGTTGTCCCCTCAAAGAGACATACAGACCTGTCACCTCCTTTATTCCCGCAGTATTCCCAGTTTCTTGTAGATTTGTGTACACCTCTATAGACTGAATTTTGGTTTGACTTATCTTGAGCTTTTTTTAATATTCATTTTCAAACATACTTAATGTTTTTTTTATTTACTTTTAATTATCTTCTCTTTTTTTCTTTTTTCCTGTTCTAATTTAGAGAAAACAAAACCCGCATAGTTTTTAACTATAAGATCATATAATATCTACCTTAAAACTTTTTTGAGCATATAAAACTCATACAACTTGTTATTCTTGCATATTTTTTAAAAAGTTTTTTCACCTTCTAGCCATGCCCTAATAATACGATTTTATCCCTTTCAACAAGATGGATGATAATATTAAGTGGTTGTATTTTTAAAATAATGGTAAGAATCTTAGGAGGGAGAAATGTTATTTATATCAGCACTAATATTTATCAGTGGTCTTTAAATTTAAAACCCGAGCGAGCGTGAGTGACGTTGGAGAGTTTCCTACACGTGATACCGTCAGTACATTCCAGCGCAAAATTACTGGTATTTTTTGACGGTGTATCTCTTCGGGTGCTCATGTCGATGTTACTATGTACCATCGTTAAAACGTAAAGGTTTAATTTTCAAAATGTCACTACCACTACCACAGGTATGAATGTAAATGAATTTTTAAGTATTTAAGTAATATTCTCTCATAATTCAGCTGTCGAGAGGAATTCATAGGGAAGTTGTGTGTTCTTTGTTCCGACCTTACCCATCTTGTCTCTAGGCATAGTGGAGTGTCTTTCAAGCTTCCCTGTTGGTAGCCCTCGACACAGACGTCAGATATGATTGGTTGTGTGATTCGAGCTGAGCTCTTCGATGTATTCACTTGTTGGTCGGAGAATGTTTTGTGTTGTTTATTATGGTTCAGAGCATGTTTCCTGTCATATTCCTTGCTCCTTCCCGATAACATCCTCTGTGCCTGAACCGGGACATTGTTGACACGAGGTTAGGGTGTCTAGGGTTGACTTCTTGACGGTCATGAAAACCCCTCCTATCCTTCTGTCTAACCCTTTTCACTTTATTTTATTTTTTAATTCTCTTTAATTTTCTTACTTTCCTTATTTATGTTCTTTCTAAACTTTTTTATAACAACTTTTTTGCCTACTATTAAAAGACCACCAAACCCCTAAAAGTTGAACCGGTGATTGATCGATTCTATAAAGTTTCTTAATCTATCTATCTATCACCAAATTTCCCCATACATATTTGTTGAAAGTACTTCAATCAAAACGTTTGAACGGTCTGATTTTTGTTTTCCTTTGGAAAGTCTTGCTAAAATTATATTTTTGGGAAAAATTAATGTAAATTAACTAAGTTTTATTGCGATCTATTTATTTGATCTAAAGAACTGCCTGGTATTCAGAAATGAAGTGCCTACCATGCCTATTTGTTTCGATTAAAAAAAACTTAATGATTTCTTGAAAGTATGCCTAGTTTAATTTCAAAATAATTCAGACAGAACTATATATAGTTGTATTCCAGTTACAACTTTTAGAACATGTTCAAAAATAAGAATCAATTGAATAGAAGGTAATTTTAAAACATTAAAAATGGTCTTCTTAAACTAAAAGTGGTTTGAATAGTGTAAATATCGCATTATTTTAACACACAAGAATGAGCCATTTTGAAACAATACAGCTAAATTGAAAGTACACTAACGTGTTAAAAATATAAACAAAAATACTTGTTATATCAATCTTACTGAAATATAATCCAATGTGTCGAATAGAAAGTAAGTTTTTGCCCTCATATTCTGAGTCTTTATTGTTACTTTTTCCAAGTTGTAAAATGTAATTTGCATACACTTGCCACAAGGGAAACAACTCAGATCGCCCAAACACATACACATGGTTATTTTACAGTGTGAAACATATTTATAAAGTGCTCTAAATATTTTGTTTTCAAATAGTAGGTCCTTGATGAAACTATTAAAACGCGTTAAGAATATAACATTACATTGTTTAGAGCGGCTTTCGTAAGCCGCTATGCAAATTTTGACAAAACTTTGTTGGGTTCATGTTTTGTCAAAACGGGGATTTGGTGGTTTTTATGAAATTAAATTAATTTCTTAAGCATGGTGTGCTTTTTTTTTTGTTTTGTTTAGGCTTTGCATTATTTTTGTTTTGTTTTTTTGTTGTTATAAAATATGCATGTTGATAATTGTTTATTTTAGTATAAAAAAATATCATTGCCAAGTTATGTAAATGTGCCGTATAAATAAATGAAATTATTACTTGTCTGAAACAATCATGATTTATTATTTATGCTTAAAAGAAATAGTTCTTGAAACTATCTAAAAGAAGATACAAACTAATATATAAATTAATGTATACAATTAGAATTTGTTTAAACTATTTAAAAAAACAACTAAACTTAATAAGGATGGTTCTTTAAAATCCTCGAATTTTGAAGAATATTAATTAATATCCAAGAATTCAAAATTTAAAACTTGTTTTTAAAGCCTTGAATCTTATTTTAAGATCAATTAAGATGTTAATTAGTGATTCATTCCAACACAGTGATAGGACAAACTTAATGACTAGACCCATACCTTTAATTTATCACTTAACCCAATGGGACTTCATGTTAAAACTAAGTATGGTAACATTTGGTTGTTAACGTGAACAACATCAGAACTAAGAGTTGGTTGGTTGGTTGGGGTTTGAGAGGGGGGGAAATGGTACCAATGTGGGAAGTTAACTTTTTACACTTGCTGTGTTTTATGGGAGTACACGGAGGATTTCAGGGGCTATGTGACAGAGCAGAGTTTTATTAATAATACTAACCCTGTTACAGTAACACAGATTTAGGATAAGGATTGATTAAAATTTGGAACAACCATTGAGAGAGGTATTTTGAGTAGACCTTGGCCTTGATAGGGGTATATTGGCCAGACCATGACCTTGAGAGGGGTATATTGGCCAGACCATGACCTTGAGAGGAGTATGTTGGCCAGACCATGACCTTTAGAGGAGTATGTTGGCCAGACCATGACCTTTAGAGGAGTGTGTTGGCCATACCATGACCTTGAGAGGAGTGTGTTGACCAGACCATGACCTTGAGAAGAGTGTGTTGGCCAGACCATGACCTTGAGAGGAGTGTGTTGACCAGACCATGACCTTGAGAGGAGTGTGTTGGCCAGACCATGACCTTGAGAGGAGTGTGTTGGCCAGACCATGACCTTGAGAGGAGTGTGTTGACCAGACCATGACCTTGAGAGGAGTGTGTTGACCAGACCATGACCTTGAGAGGAGTGTGTTGGCCAAACCATGACCTTTAGAGGAGTATATTGGCCATACCATGACCTTGAGAGGGGTGTGTTGGCCATACTATGACCTTGAGAGGAGTGTGTTGGCCATACCATGACCTTGAGAGGAGTGTGTTGACCAGACCATGACCTTGAGATGAGTGTGTTGACCAGACCATGACCTTGAGATGAGTGTGTTGACCAGACCATGACCTTGAGAGGAGTGTGTTGACCAGACCATGACCTTGAGAGGAGTGTGTTGGCCAGGCCATGACCTTGAGAGGAGTGTGTTGGCCAGGCCATGACCTTGAGAGGAGTGTGTTGGCCAGACCATGACCTTGAGAGGGGTATGTTGACCAGACCATGACCTTGAGAGGGGTATATTGGCCAGACCATGGCCCCGAGAGGGGTATGCTGGCCGACAGTACTACAGATCAACCCCTCGCTCACCTCTATTCTCAGGGGTTCAGATAAAATATAAATAGTAATTGAATGTTAGAAATGTATGTTTTAATGTGAATCCTCACTCATTGGGAGTTAACATTCAGTTAGAGGTAAACTACTGATTGATGCTTATGTTTGTCCTAGCATCGGGTTGGCACTAGTTGCTCTGCGTTAAAATAGGTTTGAAATCTAAACAATTTGGCAATGAATATATATAGGTAATTTATGAAATCCACCAAATCAGGTAAATTTTGATATTTAGAAGGTTGATCACACAGTAAATGTATGAAAACAATGCAGTGACAGTGTAAATTAATTTACTCTGGGTGTTAAGGAATGAAGGGAAGTTAGGTTATGTCATTATAGAAATAAATAAATATAATACAAAGAAACTATTAAAGTGTTTGTATCAGCCTGTAACCTTACACTTCTTTTTTCCATAGCACTTAGATTACATTACTTAACAGTGTTTCTACACTTTTCAGGCTTTTGTTTTTACAATAAATGATTAATATCAAGATAATTCATCGATATAAATTTATCAATAATTTACTGTTCATGTAAATGATGGGTGCTTTGGTGGTATTCAAGGCATGTTAGTTTTATTTACAAACGTAGAGTGTTATCTTGCTTGAAGATGGCCGCATATCCCCTTCAGGTCACAATTTTTCGATATTAAACCCATAATTATAATTTTACAAATATAAATTATATTTGTATACTTACTTTTGAGGTTTTAGCCGCTTAATGCATGGCTGCAATTGCAAACTTATGATTAGTGTTGCGTTAAGTAAGTAAAATGTTTCAAACAGAGTGATTTATAGCTAAACAACTGTTTGAATTATGTAAAATAATTATTTCGGAGTATACACTATTTTTTTGGGTTGTTATGTAAATGTATTTTAATTCTCTCCCTTGAGAAATAGATGGCTCATAATATTCTGCACGGTCACTTTCAAGCAAGAAACATTTTTAAAGAAAAACCCCCTCAGGGTTTACTTGTTAAACATAAATTGATTCACAATAAAATTAAAAATAAAACTTGTCTTCTAAATTTGTTTCAAAGCCAATAACTAGTCTTTCCATATTTTACCTATTTTAAAATTAGATTTTTTCACTTTTTAATGGAAATAGCAATTGAATTAAATATTTTATGAAATACTAATATTTATTTTAAATTTAAGATTTGTTCTTTTTCAGAAAACTTAGTTTGTTTTTTTAATTCAAATCAGTTCATTATTGGCTTACAACTTATATATTCCTGGCCTAACTTAAAAATGTAATTATATCAGTAAATACAAATTTTAATTTAATAAATAAATCATGGACTCATGTGCACTTAAGAAGCGTTTAATTCAGCCCACATTTTAAACTAAATTCTAAATTAATTATAAGAGAAAATAGGAAAATATATCTGAATTTAAAATACGAGCACATCCTTGGATAATTGAATTAATTAAGTAGATATTTCTCAACATATTTGCAAGTCTCACTACAGTAACTTACATGTTTATTGCTATTTTACATACATTATTAGTTGGTGGAAAACTCGAGAGACGAGTCTCTACGTTGCAATTAGTATCAGCTGTTTTCAAGTGCTCTTTTTTTAAACTCTTTAGAGTGCACACAGATCCATGCTCAGCACATGTGTACAGACTGTTGGATAAGTGTGTATGACCGGTTTGGTCCGTAATCTTCCAGTGCCTCCCAGATGGATTCTGGAACCGACAGACAAAGCTTTTGCTCAAGGCAGCGATGCCAAGGTTGAGTGCAAAGCTGACGGTTTCCCCAAGCCCCAGGTGACTTGGAAGAGGGCAGCTGGTAAGTCCTTGCAAATACATACAGACATTCTCTGATACAATTGTATAGTCCACAAATAAACCTTATCTTTATTCGACCAGGATTCAAACCCTGATCTCCCTGTCTTCAACAGTCAAAATATATTGTAAGTGTGACCTTTAGTGCCAGCACGGTCTAAGGTGTAATTCTCTCACTGTTGACAGGGAGATTGTGTGACTGAGGTTGGTGTTTCCAAAAATTGTTTTCCAGTCTCCATTCAAATGGGGGTACACATTCTCCAAATATAACCTTCCTCATCCTTAAAACCACTAGCAAAATTAGTACATAAGCATATAACCCGAATGGGTGGTAAGATGCGGTGCAAAAAAAAAAATCTTGCTAATCGTTGCTTTTGAATTATTTTTAAAGTGTTTCAGAAATATGTAATAAAAGAATTTGAATTTACCTTTTGTTTTAATTAGTCCTCTTTTTTTCTTTCCAGGGGAGACGCCCGGAGATTACAAGGACTTGAAACCAAACAACCCAAACATAAAAGTGGAGGATGGGACCTTGACGATTAACAATATCCAGAAAACAAACGAGGGCTACTATCTGTGCGAAGCCGTCAATGGGATCGGTTCTGGGTTGTCCGCTGTCATCCTAATTAGTGTACAAGGTAAGACTGGAAGTCATTCATAGCCATTGTTTTGGTTGGATTATCAACCATCTTTGCTGATTATGTTGTGCAAAAACAAAATTATTATTATTATTATTATTTTAGAAAGGGGTATTGCTTACTTACACTACGGCATTGGGAACTTGAGGGTTCATTACTGCACTTACTAAAGTACTCTACCTATCCCTATCTTGAAATAGTTATGGGATATTGCTGATTAAGATTATTTTTCACAAAGTAATTATCCAAACTAACTGTTAGCAACTTTATCGGTAAATCTGTTGTTCCGCCAATTAAAATGTAGCTACCGGCACTTGTCGCAATCGTTGTGGTGTACCCCGCGTCAAGGAATCACGCAGTGTGTTCTGTGTTCGCAGCTCCTCCTCATTTCGAGATCAAACTGAGGAACCAGACTTCTCGTCGAGGCGAGCCTACCGTGCTTCAGTGCGAGGCTCGAGGCGAGAAGCCCATAGGAATACTGTGGAACATGAACAATAAGAGGCTGGACCCCAAGAGTGACAACAGGTGAGGACAGTATGGTGACAATGATTGAGACAAGTGACAACAGGTGAGGACAGTATAGTGACAATGGTTGAGATAAGTGACAACTGGTGAGGACAGTATAGTGACAATTGTTTAAACAAGTGACAACAGGTGAGGACAGTATAGTGACAATGTTTGAGACAAGTGACAACTGGTGAGGACAGTATAGTGACAATGGTTGAGACAAGTGACAACAGGTGAGGACAGTATAGTGACAATGGTTGAGACAAGTGACAACAGGTGAGGACAGTATGGTGACAATGTTTGAGACGAGTGACAACAGGTGAGGACAGTATGGTGACAATGGTTGAGACGAGTGACAACAGGTGAGGACAGTATGGTGACAATGATTGAGACAAGAGTGACAACAATCAGAAGAGAGGAAGGCCTCTCATTGGAGAAGAATAAAGAGAATCAATTAAAACATTCAAAGTTAACAATCCTACCTCGGACACAAAATACAAATATATTACGTTAACATTCAAGACTGAACACAGTGAAAATAAAATTGGTTGGTTTTGAATTTATTGTTGCTAGCAAAATTAAATTAAACACACATCATAAAGTTAGATTTTTAGAAATATATTGTTATGGATTGCTTGATAAGTTTGTTCTTTTGTGTCCCTTAGATACACAATCCGAGAAGAAATCTTACCCAATGGTGTCCTCTCCGACCTGAGCATCAAGCGAACTGAAAGAACGGACTCTGCGCTCTTCACCTGCGTCGCAACTAATGCGTTCGGCAGTGACGATACCAGCATCAACATGATTGTTCAAGGTCTGGACAGCTTCTTATATACTCTAAACTATATATTTATACAATATTCAAGATAACATATTTAGTCAAAGAACATTTTTCTGGTCCGCTTCGGTGGCCGCATGGTCTAAGGCGTCATTCTCGCAATAGACTGAATTACCGATGATGGGGGAACCCGGTATTTGAATCTCTGTCGGGTGGTTTTTCTAAATAATTTTCCACACTCTGTACACACAAATGTTGGTACACTTCCTCTATAATTCTACCTTCCACCCCTAAAACAGTAACGTATTTAGTACATACGCATATAGCCTGAACGGGCGATAAAAAATTTTTTTTTGTAAAAATGTAGGACAAAATATACCATACAATGAAACAAAGAAATCTTTGCACCAAATGGAATGAAAGTTAAATTACGGTTCAATGATTTAAAACTTTAACATCGGAATAAAGATAAAGGAGCTTCACTTCTCCTCGAATCCGAATATCAAATTTGATCTACATACCTAGAATCCTTATCCTAGAAACATAAGAATAGGAGGATAACTTTCCAAAGTTGATAGGATTTGTTTTCTTTAATTACAATCTTGTTTATATTATGTGGTGAATAAATTAATGTTCTGGGCTCTGGTTGCTAGAGTTTTCTCTATCTTTGTTGGGTTACGAAACTAGTAAACCTCATAACAGCTCTCAAAAAAAAAAAGTCATTCCTAAATTTGGGATATTTTTTTTGTTTAATGTTGTTTTAATCCTCTAATATCAATGCTAACTCTCGAGTGAACTGTTATACTCAAATGTTTGTACGGTTTCAGAGGTCCCAGAAGTTCCGTATGGATTGAAGGTGCTGGACAAGTCTGGACGCTCCGTTCAGCTGTCCTGGGCAGCTCCGTACGACGGCAACTCTCCTATCAAACGCTACATCATCGAATATAAGATATCCAAGGGTGAGCGTGTGTTTTAAAAAAGGGGAGATGGAAACTAATAATATAACTAAGTATGTAGTTACAGAGTAAGTAATATCAGGTATGCTCATAGTGGTGGACAAATGGGGCAGTTTTAGACTCTCACCACTCAAACACCATCAGCACGTGCTTAAAATACACTCTTTAAACTTCTTCATAATTTATAGAAAGTATGAACAATGTTGACCTTGAGATGGTGATTGTGTCCCTGAACTCAAGGGTGGGTCTTGCGATTCTGTCTGTCCATCTGCCTGGGACTACAACTGAAACAGTTAAAACAGGTTTGGTTCATACTTGGTTACATGGTCGTTTGTCAACATCAAATCATGATTTTAATTTCAGCTCCACAATCAAGGCTACCTACTTTACTGACTTTTCAAAATTCAACATTTTTTATCAAAAATGTATATAAATATTTTGTTTGAAATGGATATTTGGTGAAAGTTTAACACAATAAATAACTTGGCCTACTTGCATCTATAATTTACTTTGCAACCATTATTGTTTCCAGTCTGTGGTTTTTTTTATTCAAGTCATATATTTTCCACTACGAGCTTGCTAGGTCTGTCATAGCATCATATGCCTTATAATATAACTTAAAACTAGGATAGACACAACATCCAGTCCCCGGTCGTTAATTCATCACTGGGAAAGGGTAAACCCACATTTTCACCAATGATAAATTTTTCGGCCATGCCGGGAATCGAACTCTGGACCTTTTTCTCAGTAGACAGACACGCCAAATTTATATAAAAACTTCTAAAACTACACAAAACAAGTCTTATTTATTGTGGTACATGATCTGAACGCGTGATGTCCGAACAGGTACGTGGGAAGTGGACATTGACCGCGTGCTGGTCCCTGGACAGCAGAATGTTGCCGGGGTGTTCAACCTGAAACCAGCCACCACCTACCACCTGCGCATTGTGGCCGAGAACGAGATAGGATCCTCCGACCCGTCGGACACTGTCACCATCATCACCGCTGAGGAAGGTGAGCGCTCGAAACACTCGTATCTGTTCAATAAGAGGGCGAGGCTTCGGAATCTTTACATCATGAAGAACATTCGAGATTAAAGAAAACACTGGATTACACATTTAAATTAACTTAGACAATCTTTCAACTTTAAACTGTAATTTGTCTTGGAGCTTTAATACAGCTTACTGGTGGCTTAGACCAATCGAATTATAGAACAGATTCAACAAACTGATTCAGTACCATTAAGTTATCACTTTACTAAATTGTGTTATGTTTGTCCAGTGGCAGCAATGTAAAGTGTGAACTGTGTTCTTCTTTTCATTGTAAAAGCCATATTGTGTTTATTTCTACCTTTCCTGAACCTTCCTCCAAATATAACATAATTTACCTCAAAATAGTGATAAATAGATCAAACTTTGGCAAAGCTTCTTTGTGAAAACTCTAGGTCTGCTGTAAGTTCCACCAACTTTGTATGGTTCTCTTTAGCCTTCGTTTTGGTATTGCTTATATCTATGGTAGCCATTACTCTTCTTCCCTTGATCTTCCCACTTCACCTTCCTTTGTTCTTCCCAGTGAGTATTCTATAACCCTCCTCCACCCCGTTTTCCCCGACTATACTCTAGAAGTAGAGGCAATCTTTTGATGAGCGGGATCCTGTTGTTCCCTCAGCTCCGAGCGGCCCCCCCTCCACTGTGAAGGTGGAAGCCGAGGACCAGCACACCCTGAAGATCTCGTGGAAGCCCCCAGAGAGGGACGAGTGGAACGGAGAGATCCTCGGTTATTACGTGGGCTACAGGGAGGCGTCTTCAGAGAAACCGTACCTCTTTGAGACGGTGGAGTTTAGCAAGGAGGAGGGGAAGGAGCACCACCTCAAGATCAACGAACTCAAGTGAGCGCACACAACTTCTACGACATTGCACTTGTTGCAACGATTTGCCAATCTCCCCGTCATAAGACAGTCCAGTCTCTTGCGAGAGTGGGGCTCTTGATCATTTGACCATCGAAACGATTTATTTCAATAATGAATCCAACCTAATGATGTATTGTCTGAATAATTCGGTATTATTATTATTATTATTTAATGATTGTGTAATATTTCTAAGATTGCCAAAGATTTTTTTTTCATTCCATTCATATTTTGTGTCCCCCCCTTCCTTTATTCCCCATAATACTTCAAACTCTACAAAGAAAATGTAGCCTCACCGCTTCCCTTTGCTCAAAATTGACCACACGCACTGTTAGATAACACGTGTGGCCATTTCCCCATTAGTCCTCTCACTTACATATCAAATTTTATTTGTCAGATACAGAAAACATTTGAGACATTTGAGTAGTGGACGGAGCCTATCGAGGTTTTTTTTAGACAGAAAGAAAGAGAACGCATGTCCCAAAAAGATGGCGACACCTATTGAACGAGCATATCCACCTGTTACAGACTTTTATTTGTCATTTTTTGTAACACTCCTTCAGTTTTATATATCGCCACTATTTTGTGATTAAAAATAAAGTGTACTAGGAATATTGAGATGAATGTGTGCGCGTGTCCGCAGAACATATGCTCAGTACTCGGTGGTGGTCCAGGCATTCAACAAGGTGGGGGCAGGCCCCATGTCTGAAGAGGTGCGTCAGTACACCGCCGAGGGTATCCCGGAACAGCCCCCTCAAGACACTACCTGCACCACGCTGACCTCTCAGACCATCAGAGTGTCTTGGGTGTCGCCCCCGCTTACGTCCGCTAACGGTGTCATCAAGGGGTACAAGGTTGTGTACGGACCCAGCGACACTTGGTACGGTAAGTCAGCTACAATCCAGTCAGTGGGACACAGCTCTCTGTTAAGCTAGTGATGTTACAACTCCTTGAGCACAATCCAGTCACTGGGACACAGCTGTCTGTTAAGCTAGTAATGTAACCCCTCCTTGAGCCGAGGCGTAATGGTGGAGTGTTGTGTACTATGTTCTAGATGAGAACAGTAAGGACACAAAGATTACATCATCCAGTGAGACGATCCTACATGGTTTGAAGAAGTACACAAACTACAGCATGCAGGTGTTGGCCTTCACCTCGGGAGGAGACGGAGTCAGGAGCAGTCCCATACACTGTCAGACTGAGCAGGATGGTCAGTATTAGTCCCATACACTGTCAGACTGAGCAGGATGGTCAGTATTAAGTCCCAGATACTGTCAGACTGAGCAGGATGGTCAGTATTAGTCCCATACACTGTCAGACTGAGCAGGATGGTCAGTATTAGTCCCAGATACTGTCAGACTGAGCAGGATGGTCAGTATTAGTCCCATACACTGTCAGACTGAGCAGGATGGTCAGTATTAGTCCCATACACTGTCAGACGGAGTCAAAAAGGTCATTGTAAACACCCTTGCACTAAACTATTAGTTTAAAGTACCTACAGTTGGTAGTGTAGTCAGTGAAGGGATTGAGATACTTTAGAAGTTGTTCAAAAATATAATATTCACTATAATTGTTTTTAATTGCAATGAAACCCGCCTCGGTGGCGTAGTTAGCTAACGCGCTAGTCGTGTTGAGGATGGGGAAATCAAGGATCGAATCTCGGTCGGGTGAACTGGGAGCGGTTTTTCCTAAATGTTTTTCCACTCTCACTCCACGCAAATGCGGGTTCACTTCCCCTATATTCAGCCTTCCCAATTCCTAACCCATTAGCGTAATTAGTACTTAAGCGTACAAGCCGAACGGTTAGTAATATGCGGTGATAAATAAAAAATAAAAATAAATTGCAATGAAATATCACAAATAAAACTTTAAACTCTTGTCTAATATTATTTATAAAATAGCATTTCATATACAGACAAAGGTATCGACTTGTATAGATTAATTTACAAACGTGTTGTCCATTATTGTATTAACTGTTCTAACATTTTTTTCACTCAATCTATGCAACATAGTTTAAGCACATTTGAGAATAGTCGCACTAGTTTGGAGAGGATATCATGTAAAAACCACCGGGGATTCGAACCTAGAACCTGTCTTTATCTGTGACAACTCAGGGAATTTCAGACTTGCCACTTTAGAACATGCAGGTAACTAGTCGTGTTTGATATTTGTTGTAGTACCGGAAGCTCCGAGCGCAGTGAAGGCGCTCGTTATGTCCGGGGAATCCATCTTGGTGAGCTGGAAGCCTCCAGAGCAGCCCAATGGAGTCGTGGTCCAGTACACAGTCTACGTGCGGGAAATAGTCGACGAGGGTAAAGAGGTGAGACCGAGAGTTCCCCAAGTTCCATTAGTGCCGCGCCAACGACGTCTTAGCTTTCTAGTGACATATTCTATCTTATCTCTCGGGTAATGCCAAAACTAGTGAAAACACTGTTCTATAACAGAGGGGAATGTTAGCTTTCTAGTGACATATTCTATCTTATCTCTCGGGTAATGCCAGAACTAGTGAAAACACTGTTCTATAACTGAGGGGAATATTCGCTTTCTAGTGACATATTCTATCTTATCTCTCGGGTAATGCCAGAACTAAGTTCTATAACAGAGGGGAATGTTAGCTTTCTAGTGACATATTCTATCTTATCTCTCGGGTAATGCCAGAACTAGTGAAAATCTGTGAAGCGGAAACTTTCATCGGTAGAACGTGGAGCTGATTGTATCGGCTCGTGGCACTAAAAGTGTTACAATAACACATTAGTTAACAATTTAATTGGTGTGTATAAATCATAACATTGGCTCATATTCATGACTGACCGTACATTCTGAATACACATTATAACTCGACCTGCGTACGACAGGCTAGCAATGTTGTTGTTTTATTACTGTAACTATTCTTGGCGTTGTGTTTAGGCCGAGCCTAAGAGTCAGAAAGTTCCTCCGTTCCAAATGAGCTATGAAGCCTCCAGCTTGAAGAAGAAGGAGCGGTACGAGTTCTGGGTGACCGCGTCAACCGTCATCGGCGAAGGACAGCCGTCAAAACCCGTTTCTCTGTCTCCCAGCAACAGGGGTAACATTTCCTATAGCTTGAAGAGCCTTGGTTGACAGACCTACCGTATATTAAATATTAGTGTGTAAGGACAGGCATATTGGCGGTCTAAGTTTATTGACAAAAGGAATGAACCTGTCGTAAGACAGAACAACAAATAGTGATAACAATTATTATTATTGCTTTTATTGTTAATTTAAAAGGTGTGGTAAGAAATGCAGAAATGTTATTTGAGAATAGTAAGGAAATAGTTTTAAAACTGAACACTGAGAAGACTAAGTTTACGATCACACAGATTGGGGGCGAGAATTTAGAGATTACTTTGAGGAATAATAATTTTTCCGAGATTCAGGATTCAAAAGGTAAATTGGAGATTTGTATTGGTAAAATAGTGTATTCGACCCAACTTTAGATTCAAATGTCATCAAAATATTAGACTAATTGTAACAGCCTGGTTTGTTTCTGTCATTTGCTGTGCTCGGCTCTCGAGTATTGGATAGTTTCCAACAATAACAAGCCAAACACATTCCTTTATGTAGGTTTATTATAAACTCAACACAATCTGTAAACAGACCTCTGTTCTCATCTCTCGTATTTGGGGTTTTGGATCACCGTGCCACCCAGTTACATATGGGTAGATTGGGTGGGCACACAACTATAACTTTCGTAGCCCAACCGTTCTTTGTCGAACGCCAACCTCTCTGTATTGTGTCAAAACGTAAAGTCCTTTTTAGCCGTGTCTTTGTATGATTCCTGTAAGAGACATATTATGTTTGTTCCACTTTAATATGTTTTCTATCCACCTTTTCTGTACCTTCTTCCATATGTAACAAATATTAAGATTCAGAATTTCAGATAGAAAATGAATCCTGACTAGATTCATATTCAGAGTTGAAGTTTCCAAGCTTCCCCGCGGGTTTTATCTGATGTCCAGTTTGTAAATGTTGCCGCAGTCCCCGCAAAGATCGCTTCGTTCGACGACGCGTTCACGGCCACGTACAAGGAAGACGTGAAGCTGCCTTGTCTCGCAGTCGGTGTTCCCGCCCCTGACATCCAGTGGAAGGTAAAAGGAGTTGCTTTCCAACAGGACGACCACATCAGGCAACTCCCCGAGGGCTCGCTCTTCATCAAGTCTGTAACGAGACAGGACGCTGGCGAGTACTCCTGCTCGGTCGAGAACTCCTTCGGACACGACACCATCACTCATCAGTTGGTAGTTCATGGTGAGTGTAGGTCGACACAGTTCATGGTGACACTACTTCTCTTTTAGGAAATAGCTTTATAAAAACTTAAGTTTGTAGTTACAGTAGAGACTCGACCAACCAACTTATACAGGACTTACAAGTGGTCGGATAGTACCGAAACTATGGGAGGGGCTGGAACGAAACAAATTCAAATTAAATCCAAGTGCAGAATAAGTGTTAAATAAGGTTTATTTTATTCATGTAGTAAACAAAATGCAAAAGTCGTCAGATATTTGGGACTCTATTGTATTTTGTTTTTAAAATGGTTATTTTATCTGATTAATATTCAGTAAATACTATTTGACGGTTTACACATTATCTTGTGTTGCGTGTTTCAGCCCCCCCGCACTCCCCGCAGGTTACCCTAACCTCTACGACCACCACGTCCATCACGATGAAGCTCCGCCCTCACGCCACAGACACCGCACCCCTACATGGTTACACTGTCCACTACAAACCAGAGTTTGGCGAGTGGGAGACGGTGCAAGTGAACAGTCAGGCGCAGACGTACACCTTGGAGGGTCTGTGGTGCGGCTCTCGGTACCAGATCTACGTCACCGCTTACAACGGGTATGTTGGGGACCTACCTGAGTGATTTTATAAAATAACAACAAACATAAAAACATGTTTTTTATTTTTTTTAAGCTTCTCTGTCTAAGGCACTCTTGTGTTGTACTAGACTGCCGACCACGGGTAGATCAGGGTTCAATCTTGGTTGGGTGTACTGAGGGTGGTTTTTCTTAAATGTTTTTCCACTCTTTCTCTCCACACAAATGTTGCTACACTTCATCTAATTTCAACTTTCCCAATCCCTAACACATTAGCTTACATCCCGAAAGGTATTAAGACACGGTGCTATAAAAAAAACTACCACTGGTATCTTTATCAGGTTCAAACATTAAATTTGTATATATATTTTCAATTTTAGTTTGTATTCAGTTTTAAGGTTCTGGCGTTTCAGCCCTAACAAACTTAACAACCAGACCTCAGACCAGTAATTATAACACTTGACAGAAAGAATGAATGCTATAATGAACGGATTATAGCACAAATGGTAGCATTTAGCCATTATCTATACTTCATATTCCCTCTAAAGTTAATAACTTTTTTTACAATCTTTCGGAATTTTAAATTGTGGTTTCTGTTCGACACCTCTGTTTAGCAACTAAATGAACTCTTTAGAGCTACACGTGGGATTCACACGTGAAGAGTACCACAACTATTTCATCATTTTTTATAATGCTGTACAAGGAAAATCACCCATTCTTCTATTCGTGAAGCGATTCTTCTATTTTTATCTATGTACACTGTTCTATAACAGAGAGGAAGATTCGTGTTCTAGTGACACTCATACCCTATCTTATCGGGTAATGCCATAACTAGCACAGATCTGGAAAGCCGATAACATTGGCTCGTGGTACTAAAAGGATTAAAGATATATTTAATATACACTGAGGTATAAGCTGCTTGGCATTGTAATGCGGGTGATCCTGAACTTGTGTGCGACAACCAGGATTGGAACCGGAGAGCAGTCGGATAATCTCAACACGCGCACAAAAGGATCCAAGCCTGTGATCCCGGAGGCTGGGAGGTTCATCGAGGTTTCGACCAATAGCATCACACTCCACCTCAGTGCCTGGTCCGATGGGGGCTGCCCCATGCTCTACTTCGTTGTGGAACACAAGAAGAGGTATTTAACATGTTACCCTTAAGTGTACAAGTTTATTGCATAATATCTCTCTGCTCTTCGAGGGAGATTTTACTTATACAACGTGTTTCTAAAACATTGCATCAAACTTTGGCAGGATACTCCTTGGGTGAAATTATAATAATTCTCATAAGCAACCTAGGGTCCATCTTCAATATTAAGGGCGGTATACACCCCTAAAGACAGAGCTAAAAACGACTGTTGTGTGAAATATTATGAAAACTGCTTAGGGTATTACAACGAATCTTTGTATACTACTTATTGAAACCTTGATCATTAATAAACTAAATGTGCTGTTACCGTTACCCACCCCCATCATGTAAAAAAGGGGGGGTTGTAACACATTTTTTCTAAAATAAAATATGTCAGAGTAAGTATTACCAATTTTTACTTAAGATTACAAAACA
>CABFWB010000992.1:147034-198745 GCA_902151455.1 Timema bartmani
TGCCTGGGTGCTATTGTAGAGTTGCCGTGTTCAGGAACAGCCTGGGTGCTATTGTAGAGTTGCCGTGTTCAGGAACTGCCTGGGTGCTATTGTAGAGTTGCCGTGTTCAGGAACTGCCTGGGTGCTATTGTATAGTTGCCGTGTTCAGGAACAGCCTGGGTGCTATTGTAGAGTTGCTGTGTTCAGGAACAGCCTGGGTGCTATTGTAGAGTTGCTGTGTTCAGGAACAGCCTTGAGTGGAACCAGATCTCCAACAACGTGAAACCCGGGGGCAACTTTGTAGTCTTGGACCTCGACCCTGCCAACTGGTACCACCTTCGAGTGACTGCGCACAATAATGCGGGATTCGCCGTCGCTGAGTACGAGTTTGCGACGCTCACCATCACCGGAGGTGAGTGTCTGTCACATTATTCAATACTCTATAAACCGAGTGCGCCACATCAGCTGACGATAGAACAACCGCTGATAACGACTAATCAAACAATTCCAAAGATTATTTGATTATTCAATAAAGCTAGTTGTCTGGGAGTCCTTCCATTTTGATTTTGTTTACGTAAGACTATTTCTGTGCTGTATTGTGTGTGTGATGTAGCAAAGTTACTCTATTCTCTACTTGTTTGGGTGTTGGTTGTAAAATGGTGTATTCTCTACTTGTCTGGGTGTTGGTTGTGAAATGGTGTATGCGTTTCCCGCTGTACAAACATTCACTCTTTAGTCATTTCAAAGATAATATTTTATTTTTAATATTGAAATTTAATTTGCCTTTAATTCATAAAAATCTCTAATACAATTATTATGAAGGCCTTTACTTTAAATCACCATTTCAAGCAATTGGTAAAAGGAATTACATGTACTTGTGTAGTTTCGAGAGTAACAAGTTACGCGGAACTCTATTTTGATTAGAAATGAAGTTATCTGGGAAAGAGGGAGTACATGAGTTAGTGGAGGAATCAAGGATGGTACGGTCATGTGATGAGGATGGAGAAGGAGAGAATGCCAAAGAGAATAATGGAGATGAAGTATGCAAGGAAAATACAGCAAGGGAGACCAGGAAATAGATGGGAGGAGCAGATAACAGAAAGTCTATAAGTGAGAGGAAAAGAATGGAAACAACTAAAGGAGAAAAAAAGGATTTGAGGTCCCATCCTTAATACATATATATATTTTATATTATTGGCAATGATTTGGAAAGTGATGTCTGCATAAAGTGATATTAAACTTGTTCCATACTTTTTCCATCGTTTCCTAACTTCCGTTTACTCCCCATTTTATGCCGGCATGACAATGGTACCTCGACAACCTAATAAATTAACTTGAAATAAATTGCTTTGAATTAATTAAGTTTTCCTTTTTAACTGTGTGGAAAATTGTCAATTTTCACATGGTTTTGCCTTGAGAATAATTTGTTTTTTCCCCCCTTCAAATGTTTAACTATTGGTTCTTAACGCTATTTTTGTACAGTAAACTTTTAATTAACAATAGTCTTATATTGTCTCAAAACTACACGCATTCGTGTCGATAATTCTGTATTTGATGCAAAATCTTGAGATTAGAAATGTAACGGTCATCCTTCACTACGATAAGTCTTAGTGTTTCCTCCCGAAGCTAAACAAAACAATTGAGCGTTCTAAACACGTGCGTTGTGTTGCAGGTACCATTGCCCCGGCGCGCGAGCTCCCCGACCAGAACGCGGAATCCCCCATAACCATCCTCATGTCCAACCTGAACCTTGTGGTCCCCGTCGCCTCGGCCCTCCTCGTCATCATCATCGCCGTCATCGTCATCTGCATCATGCGCGGGAAAAGCAATCACCACAAAGGTAAGCTCGTTGTCGACCGACCCGCTGTCGTTTTGCAGGGACCATCCCGCCACCAGAGAGGGAGTCCTCGCCAGGCAACAAGTACTTCCCGTGGCTGCCAGAGTGGTTGGACCTCAATGTGGTGGTCCCCGTGGGGGCCACTGTTGTGGTGATCATTGTCGGGGTGATCGTCATCTGCGTGGCGATGTCTCGGCGGTCCAGGGGACCCGAACAGACCAGACTCAGAGGTAATGTGTTGGTAGCGTTGTCTGTGCAGGTTAGAATCCTCAAGTTAGTAGTGCTCATTTAAAATATATTATTATTTCAGAATTGGTAACGGTTATTTTTTTTTTTATTTTTTACCATTTAAATTGGATCTATTTTTACTGCTGTTTGAACAGTGTGAAGCTATTCTTTTCAAAAGAATAAGAAATTCAAATAAATAGAGGTGCGCGATGTTTCTCAAGTGTCTGGAAAAAAATATTAGTTTCAATTCCGTTTCGACGGAAAATAATTCACCTTTGACAACTAGTAAGTTTTGTCGGTAAAAATATTAACAGCAAAAATTCTCAACTTGTGTTCAATTACTATTGTCCAAGCTGTTATATACGTTACAAATTAATATTTAAATGAAAAAATTCTGAAGTAATTGAATTACATCTCGTGTTAGTAACTTTGTTTATCAGATTAGAATGAAATGTTTCACACAATTGTGCGATAATACATTTTCTAAATGATTTTGCGTATAACGTTATATAACGCATAATTAAATAAAAATGATAGAATTGTAGAAAAATGAAGCACAAATAAAAATTTAAAAACACTTAACACATATTAACAAACTCCTCAATATTTTTATGCTTTCGTAGCATCTTCCTCATAAAGTAGTAGTAATAAGAATAAAGAGGAGACCCGCCTCACTGGTGTAGTTGAGCTAGACTGCCGAGGACGGGGAGATCGAGGTTCAAATCTTGGTCGGATGAACTAGGGGTGGTTTTCCACTCTCCCTCCACGCAAATGCGGGTTCACTTCCTCTAAATTCAACCTTCCCCATTCCTAATCCATTAGTGTAATTAGTACTTAACCCTTTTGCTGCGTAATTAATTTTTACTTCTTACCTTCAGAAATGTAAATTATAGGTCAAAAATTTGAAATCTGAAAATTTGCATGATGATCATGATTATGATTAAATAATGTGATTTTCAACTAGTAATGCATTTTAAATATTAAATTTAGCACCACAGTGTCCATAAATCGCATAATAATATATATTTTATATCGATAAAATTGTATATGTCACATTTTATTTATGTCACATTTTACCCAAATGCAATGTTATTCTGCTATCAGAACCATTCTTTATTTTACTTTCATCCCACAGTAGTGTCAAACTAATTGCTAAATAAGGATTTGACAGCCCTAATATTGGCCTAATATGGTCCAAATGTAATAAAAAGAAAATTTTTGAAAATTAGTATACATCAACACAACTTGAACAATTTTGTGCTACTTTGGTACTTTTCTCAGTGTAGTGTTGTCTATAAAATCATATATTTGTCTTAGGCATGATTTCAAAATAAGAAATAAGTCAAGAACAAAAATAAAATAGCAATCCATTAATCCCTCAACAAAGTTTTCCGCCACATAAATATTGCACGTGTGCTACAAGTAATTAAATGCGGAAGTAAACAAGCGGTACTACTGTTATGATTTAGCAGCTGTTAACTGGCAGTTCTCGAAATTAAAAACCAGATGTCAGAGGCGCACGTGCATGCTAGTATGAAAAATTCAGCGTTTTAACACTCTTGTGACTATTTCCGACTGTTGCAGCAAGGGTAGATAAAGTTTACAAGTCGTGGGGTAAAGTCGATTTCCGCAGTCAATGGGTATAATTCTGAGATCGGATATATCCGATTAACGCAGCAAAAGGGTTAAGTGTATAACCTGAACGTGCAGTAAAACAAATTGGTAAATTAATAAAAAAAAATAAAGAAGTTAGCTTCATTGATACCAACTTAGTTGTGAAGTATGAAAACCACAACTACACAAAAGTTGGTATTAATGTTGCTCATTTCCTGGATCAGTTTTATTACCACCAGTTCCTGAAGAAGTTGCTATGAAAGAATCGAAATAGTGAACCATCTTAAATATGTGTAACTGTTTTTGCTTTTATTTGTACTTAATTAAATATTCAGACATTGATTCAGCTTAAAGAATATTTACTAAATTCAGTTTGAGTTTGTTCCGAGTTGAAGTGTGTACTGGGTACACCCCTATCAATAAATCAAGTGTTTGTCGCCAAACTCCCGCAAGGGAAGTGCGACACACTTAGTCTGAAGTAAACCTGATACTATCTGTCCCCAGATGATGTAGTCTACAACCAATCGGCCGGAGGAAACTCAACCATGGACAAGCGTCGGCCGGACCTCCGCGACGAGCTGGGCTACATCGCTCCGCCCAATCGGAAGCTCCCGCCGGTCCCCGGCTCCAACTACAACACTTGCGATCGGATCAAGAGAGGTACAGTTATAAGTAAGGCCATTCAGACAGTAAACTTATTATCTGGTGTTCTTCTTCCGTCGGTCGCTGTGGTTTGCTCGATCACTTATTATTATTATTATTATTATTATTATTATTATTATTATTATTACTACTACTACTACAATGTTAGCTCGCATGAATAAAAACCCTTATCCAAACCTTTGCAAGGTATTCTCCGCTTCTGTGTCGTCGTGCAAAAAAATAACATTTCACGATTGTTTTTAAAATATGCCATTATTTAAAAAAATCAAATGTCAATTTTAATTCTGTTGCCGTTTCTTTTATCGACTTTCGATTGTGATTTTTTATTATTTTTTTATTTTATTTATATATATATATGTATATATATATATAAAACTTTTCTTTCTAAATTATGGTTCTTTTGGTACATTTAAGTATTTCTGATGTACTCATTACACTAAAATGTTGACGGCGATGATTTTAGTTAGAAATGTAATCTTCATACACGAGGACACAGTGACCCAAAATTAAGTTCAAGTTAAATGAACTCCATAAGCGTGACCAATTTACAACCGTCAAATGCCATAAATCACTAATTATTAATTAATTAAAACATTAGCTTTTCCATTTGACTAGAATTTACCTTAAATAAAACAGGGAATTGATTCCATATATTAATTTTAAAAGACGTGAACTCTTTGTTGACGCTTTTGGAGTTATAATTCATAAAGATGAAAGCATGAACCAATTTGTTTGGCATGTCAACCAAGATTTTTTTTATAAAAATACCCATGAAAATGCCACTAAATGTTCAACAACCCAACCGAAGGTTCTTTTGATGGTTTGTTTTGTGATGACAACTTATTTCAAATTATTCCATTAAGTTTTATTTTCATTTTTTGTTATAAAAAGCTAAAAAACTAATTCTTAACACGCATATTTAAAAAATTGTTTCTGCGTTGATGTTAGGTAGGATTTAGAGTAAATGGACCCACATTTGCATGAAGCTGGAATGGAAACTCGTTTAGTAAAACCATCCTTGATACACCTAGCCAGGATTCTAACCCCGATCTCCCCGTCATAAATACATTGCAGATATTAAAATATATGGAGAGTCCGCAGGAACTTCTAAAATTCCGTAATAAAGAAAAGTCATGTTGCTAGTAAAAATTCTTATCGTAAAATTAGCCAAGATACAATTATTGTTTATACATTTATTATTTCACTTGAATGCGAGTTCTGCAATTGTTACCAAAGTATCAATATCAAGATGGAGGCTTGTTGTTGCGAACTGGATTTATCAATCAACGAATATCTGTATTTGGATTTTATAAATTTCATAGTCGAACAAGTGCTTTCACAAAGATATGTGCTCCCGAGCATAAACACTTCTTAAGTGCAATAAGTCTCTCAGTTTCGGATAGCAAGCACTCTTGGTAATAATTTAAATAAATCTTCTCCTTTTTAAAAAGGGTCTGGTTCCAAATCGCACAGTTCCAGTTGAAGGTCGAATCTTATGTTTTTAATGCTGAGCATAAGCATTCAAACGATCCATCAAGCGTTAACACATTGAGATGAACTTTAAGTTGTGCGTAGGAATTTAGGTTTGTGCTCAAGTTTTGTTTTTTCACGGCTGAAAATAAAAATCTGTAACCCAAAGAAGGGCCGCTCAAAATCTGTTTTTGGGCCGTGTCTTGGACACCCCTACCCTAGCCTGAACCGAGTTTGTTGACACAATAGCTGGACACTTAACACTCTTTAAATAAGTACTTACTGTATTAAGTAAATAAGTTAATTTATTCTTTACATTTGATGGATGTAGGAACATACTTTTTTTCCTTACCTTCAATACAAAGTTATTTTGCCAAAGAAAATGATGTTTGGTTAACTTTTAAAACAAATAATTTCAGAACTTAGCTTTAGTTTAATTCGTTCATAAAGCGAAAAGAGGTTTTCCTTATTGAAATATTTTAGTTTAATTAATCATTTAAATTACGAAGGATAGTCACTTATCAGAGGGCTTCTCAAACAGAAATTGCTCAAGTAAAAACACACCAACACATTTTTATAGAAGATCTTATACTGCCACAAGCAACTTCTTCAGGCTCCGTGAGTAAACTTTACCTGAAGAAGCTGTCGGTGGTAATGAAAGCTCGTCTTTAGTGTTATTTAGTGTCTTATGTAAATAAATTCTACTAACGCTTCGGTCTTATCTCTCCTAATTTAAACAATAAATAAAAATTAAGAGAAGAGTAAAACCTTAAGTTTAGGGTTTAAATTAACACAATAGCTTTTATTTATTTATAATAGTACGGTTTAATCACAGCGGTTATGGTTTTCTATTATTATTATTATTATTATTATTATTATTTCTTATTATTTTTTATTGATTCTTCTATTGTTCTAGAAAGCTTGGGTAGTATTTTTTTTAGTTGTTTTTTTTCCCTTTTTTTAATCAGTTGATTATCGTTTTATTTATTTTTTTATTATTTTGTTTATCCATTTGCGGTGTTTTGTGTCTTTTGTTCTGGCTTGGCCCCCCTGCAGGTCACACAGGCTCATTCCGCAACCACGCCACCTGGGACCCTCGTCACCCGCGCAATATGTACGAGGAGTTGACTCTTCACCCGCCCAACGGGCGTCGCATCCCGGCCCACCCCGGCTCGGACGAGACCATGTACCACCGCGCAGGTAAGATCTTGGTGTCCCAGACTGACATTGCGGTGTGGGGATGTTGTGATAGAGAAACACCAGGATGACAACATAAAATAACACATAATAACGTCATGTAATAAACAACATAAAAAAAGTGTTTTTTTATTATTAAATTTATTCTCGTGTGTGAAAAAAACAATGCAGATGATTTTAGCTGTTAGTTTTATTGATCTTTCTCATGCAATGAGACATTCAAATAGTTTAGATTACGGTATATTTCCTAATTTAGAAGAAGTTTTATGTTAGATATAATAAAAAAAATACAAGAAAGATTAGAAAGGCAAAGTCTTATAACTTTATTGCAGTCCAGACAATAGAGTGAAAAAAGAATCCCTTATAGAAGATTTTTTTTTAATCTTCTTTAATACTTGAGAAGGTAGTTTACACTGCTGCCACTGGACATAAGAAGTGTTGTTAAGCTATGATAATTTATTATTCATACAAAATACCCGCTTCTATCACTGAGCAAATAAACCTCACTCTGCTTCCTAATTCTTGAGTTAAATTTAATTTCTACATCTCATTCAGAAAAATATCTTGTTCAGAACATTTAAATATATTTCCTAAATTTTTATCTCACTTTCCTTTTCAATCCTGGATATAGTTGATCAGTGTTTTATGTCCGAGAGTACTAGAAAACTAATCCCAGCCCTTAGAAAGTTCTCGGTTCAGATTCCGACTGTGAATTATAGACGGTAAGAACTTTTTTTTTAAGTCCACTAAAGTGAGATATTTTAGGGCAAGGACTAATAAAACTGTGTATTGATTTTACCGTCTCCCTCCAGTCTTTTATTGTGTCTTTCTCTATAATCTTGTTAAATTTATCCAAACATAAAATTTAAACAATCTACAGTGGGCTGTTAATATTCTAAAATAGTCTTGCTATGAGCTTGTTTCATATTATCAAATACAGTTTTATTTCCATTAAATTATCTACATTTTATTCTCAACTTTTGATAGTCAGAATTTAGTTTCTCTTCTAACGTTTTCGTCAATTGTTGTTGGTGTTGATCGGTCAAGTCCTAATGGGGCCCTGTTCTTCTCTTTGGCAGAGGAACCAGGTAAGACAAGCTAATTTCTTGTTGTCGTGCGATCGTTTATAACTCTTTGTTTGCTTTTGTTTTATTTTAACCCCACGCATGTTGTCATTTGTATATTCTTGGCACGTGTGAAATAGTCTTATAAAGCTTCAGCATGAGTAAGAATTGGAAATATTGTAGATGTAATAAATGTCTTACGTATTTCTCTGCCATTTCTCTGTTAATATTCTTATTTGTTTCAGGTATTATTGTGATCTGTATTGTAATTCATTGTTTTAGTATTTCATTTGGAAAGTAAATTATGAATCACATGTGCTGTGTTTATATTTTTTAATCTAAAATTAAAAATTGTAACTATTTATAGGTTATTAAAAAAAATTAGGTAGAATTAATTTGCTTGCATAGAAACAAAAAGTAATAAAAATTGTGTTTCATGAGATATAAACGTAACAGTCTCGTAATATCTAAATTTATTCCTAATTTTCGAATTAATTATATTGGTCCATTCTTTGTTTGGCAGAGCATGAACTAAAATCTAAACCAGACTTCTCAATAACAATTTTTGTTTGAAATTAATCTCTTCCCTAGTTCATACTTTTACTTACACACAAAAGAATTAAATTTAAAATTAAATCAAATTAAAATGCTTGAACCCTTTTTATTTTTATTGGTTTCTCTTTAAGGAAAAACCTTTTTTCACTTTTTGAGATATTTTGTTATATTACACTTGTGTGAGACTGTACAGGAAAGGTGGATAGAAACATATAAAAGGAACAAACACAACTCACACTTTACACTGCTGCTACTGGACAAAGAGGCAACGGCTACTTCTTGAAGATAATAGATCGTTACCACCCAATCCCCTGACCTAGGTTTCATTCTATCAGAACACATCAGGAGGGAGTATGCAATGTGCAACACAAACAACTTCCTAAAAAAGGAAAGAAAAAAAAAAGGGAGAAAAGGAAATTGGCAAAGAATGATAGGACACAAAGATAGGAACATGTAAATTGGTCAATCTTATAAATGATCAAACTGAAATGTCAACATGCGTCGACTTCCAACTCAACTTAAAAATCTTCTTCACTAATAAAAAGTGAGGCAACCATTTTCGTTTAATACTCTGGTCACTTTTCCTGCTTACTTCGCATATCATGAGATATTTTTTAGTTTTATTATTTCTTATCAGACTTGGCTCAACTTAACCATTGATAAATAATCATCAGAATTTTAAATTTTCTATAATTTTAACAGATTTTAATTACTTTTAGTATATTTAATGATCATATGGTAGTCTTATCATTTATTGCAGTGTTTCCCACACTGTTGTCAGCGGTGTACCCTTTTTGGGGCCATACCCTAACCAACGCACCCCGTTTTATCAATACATAAAAAGCAGCTATTGTGTAAAGTATAATTGGTTGCTCCAGATTTTACTGGAGTTCTAGCAGAAGCTAAACAAAGCCATGACAGAGGGCAAGAAAGACTTAAATTCATGACATGTCCAGATCTCCGTTAGTTAATATTTTACATAATGTACCCCCTGAAATTGTCCGTTTATCACACTTTGTGAAATACTGATTTAATAACAATAATGTGTTAAATTTTTTTTGAAACTCTACCATTCAGTAGATTAAAATGTAACATGAAAGCAACAAAGCACCGTATTGGCTCAAATATTGTACAGTCCCGCACATAATACAGCGCTAATATTTTGAAGCTGTTTTACACGAAAATAAAAAGTCTCGAATATACCTTGAGGTAAAAATTTAACAAATTTTGACACATTTTTGTTAGGCCCTATGAGTGCTTTTCATTTTTTTTTCTCTAAAGTCTTGTATCAGCCTCGGAAACTCCAAACTTACTATCAGCTTGCACGCCATTTGTTTGTTGCGCCTCACGTATTGATATTAATAAAGAATTAATATCGTGACTTGTTCTCATTCGCTTGAGACTCAGCGGAATCTTCTCCGCACGATCACGCATTTGAGGATCTGCCGCCAACTACCAGTTCATTGGCACTAAAAGGGTGGAAATACTCCCTCTCTCTCTCACTTTGGTTTGACCTTGAGCTTATTATTTATTAGCTCTTGACGATTTCCGCCAAAGCCGACCAGTCCACTTTTGGCATCTACGAAATATACTCTGTAGGAAGCTACTTTTTTCAGTGAGAAATTTTAGTATTGGTACAGTTTTTGGAAGGACATTTTTAGGAGATAGGAATTGCACTATATTCGGGTCAAAGCGGTCTATATTCATTACTCTCGGGGCTAAAAATCCCTGAAAAGACCAATGGCTTATTTTTTAAAATGCTTTAATGAATGCAGGCTCTTTATAAACTAAATTATTTAAAGTGGTGGTACTTGTGTCTTAAGTATTGATGTAATAGTGTGTGTACTTAAGCTTTAATAATAATAATTCTTCTTTTAGTAGTCGTAGAAACTGTTTGTTTGTGAGTTGTTGATGTTTCTTAGTCTCGTTAAATATTGACTTCCTACGTGCTTTTAAAAACTGATGTAATAATTCAGCTAAAGTAACTTAAAATTTAAATTCCATTATTTATTTGCTAAACATAACGAAATGTTGTGTTCCACTAATTTGTTGGCTTTTATTGCTTTGTTAGTTTGAACACAGTTGGAAGCTAGGTATTGTTGTGACATCTAGCCGGGAATGCTAACAACATTTATAGTCTTCTAAATTATTCTTGGACACCCCTTCATTTTATTATTAGCTATGTAATCATAAACAAAATACCGTTCCACTATAAATATTTTATATATTCAATCAAATTAATAATATTTTATTTATTAAAAAAAGATTAATGGTGTGTTTTTTATAACATCTTTAATAATTGATTATGCTGGTTTCCCTATTGTTTGTATGTAAAATACCACAGGCGATAGAGAAGCTAAAAAGAGTAATAATACCTTATTATGTCTAATCGTGGTTTAAATTGTAGTAAATATTCAGCACATTTACCTGAGTGAGATTACAACCTTGTATACTGGCAGCATAACAATCCTCTGGTGTCTGATGGCTCGCGATAATATTGGTTGCTCTTATGTAGCTTACGATTACACACGTACATCACAGACTCTAAACTATGAGTGAAGAATTACCCTGAGCACAGGGTAGCTCCGTGGTAGAGCATTGCCGTGCTAAGCTAAAGGTCCTGAGTTTGATTATAGTGTCCTGCTCTCATTTTTCTAACTAATAAAAAACACTTATTTAAAGACAAGCTTTCACTGTCGCAAACAGCTCCATTAGGTTGAGAGTAAGCTGATACTCCAGCAAGACTGACTCTGTCCATTCTGCTCTCTTGACCCGATGGAGCTCATCTTTTAACATGAGTTTGTGCTTTTTAGTGTTTTATATAAACAATTTCTACTCCAGTATCACTCAGATAAGTGTTCTGGCTATCCCTAATAATTTAAACTAAAATATAGTAAGATTGTTTTCTACGGTAAATTTATCTACTTAGTCGTTAGCAAAAAAAAAATATACTAAGCTCACCTTAAAAGATGTTAGCATATTGGACTTGGATTGGTTGTAAAAGTGACATTCTGAATAAATTAAAACTTGTTATTGGAACTGAAAGGCTGTTTTCCATCTCCAATCCAGGCCATGCCAAGTAGTGTCAGGCAGGATACAAGTAGTTCACATACCACTCTAATCACAATAATTCAGACGTTTTACGTGTTTCGATTGAAATTAAGTGCATTTTTTATTATATTTAAAAACTACTATTTAAAATATTTAATACATGTTATGGGTGTGCAAAATACCTTTTTTTTAACCTGAAGCAAAGTCAGAAATATTCTCGAAGCCCAAGTGAAGTTTTAATATTTTATAAAAGCTGTTTTATGTTGAAAAGAATATTATATTGTGCATATTTTTGTAACTTTATATGTGATGAATCAAATAAATATCACAACAATCAATTCTATTTGTCAAGTGAACATTAATTTATAATTTACCTGATGCCTAAAATGATAAAAATTGAAAACAAATAGTGTATATGTTTTTGCTGGCGAAGTTTTGTAGTTGTGTAAGTACTTGAAGCTTCGCCCAGATAGTGTGATGCGTATCATGTCTGTGTGAAGGTTGGCACGCTGTTGTTGACAGGTATGGAGGACGAGATCTGCCCCTACGCCACCTTCCACCTCCTGGGTTTCCGTGAGGAGATGGACCCCAACAAGGCCATGCAGTTTCAAACGTTCCCACATCAGAATGGTCACGAGCGCACGCACAGCGGCACTATGGGCCCCATTGGGGGCAGCGGTGTGGCGGGCAATGGGCACGTTCATCAACGCAGCGGGTCACAGTCCATGGTGAGACGGAATGATAAGCAAGTTTAATACGGTCTGTTCGGTAGATGTTCGGCGAAAACTGATATTTATTCCCAAGGGTAAAATTAAGGGCTAATAATAAATTAAAAATGGACCCAATCTAAATTTGAATCCTTGAACCTTTAAAAGTATACAATCCTAAAGTGGAAATATTTAGAATTTGATTTTTTTTAAAGTTATTAAATGTGGGGCTGTAGGCGACTCGAGAAAATGTCAACTGTTTTTGTAGTTTTCATAGCAAAACTTTTTTTGGTCAAAATAAATAAAATATTACTTCAGTAGAAACATAGCTTAATTTTCTTCACACGTTGATATCAACAAATTGTTGAATATCTGTCGTAAGCATAGCGATATTAGGTGACAAACTTTTTAGATGAAGAGGAAAAGTTGTCATTAAATTCCAGAATTAATCCCGAGAGCTGAATCAAATTCAATTAAAATCGAACCCTGGATCTTTGACTTTGCGCTACCACTGAGCCATCCTTGTTTGTGTCGTATCACCAGTTGTTGGTGTAGTGAGTTTGTATGTAGTAACGAGACAGACCAGAATGAGACTCGGTGATAGAGTGTTGGCGTGCAGATCCTGGGTTCGATTCCCGTGTTTTATCATTTTTACTCGATCATTGTGGTATGATTGTTTATTGATATTGTCTTTAGAATGTTTTATCTTAAATGGTGTCAAATGTTCCTTTAACTATTAAAAAATATGTTAGTTCGAGATATTCTGCATGAAGGCTACCAAACAAAAGTTTATCTTTAGAAAAAGAAGACTCATGTTCGATTATTATTTTTTTATTTGGCTATTTGGAGCACTCCCTGGTTGTAGGTGGTCACTAGTGAACCTGTTTCAGCCGAGAGCTAACGGCCGTTATTCTCGTGTGGCCAATCAGAACGGACCCACATTCTCGCCGGGGCCAGAGTATGACGACCCTGCCAACTGCGCTCCGGAGGAAGACCAGTACGGAAGCCAGTACGGACAATACGGGGCCCCCTATGACCACTACGGCAGCCGTGGGTCTGTCAGCCGCCGGAGCGTAGGTCAGTTCTCCTCGGATATTCAACCTGTGCCTTGATATCCAGTTTAAAACACGTGTTTGAATGTCATTTTAGATTAAAACTATTGTTCTCAGAGTTTTATCATTTGGCGGGGATCTACCCAAAACACAAACTTAGCTCATTACGTTATTTAATGAACCCCCAAAAGCTATATTTACAGTCCACTTTCCATAGTAAGGACGAGGGCTGGGCCACAGACAAGTGTACACCAGATCCTCAGCATGACGTTCCTTGAGCCAGGTTGATTCCATCAACACTGGGGTTCGCTAGTGTCAACGCTCAGTGATAAAAGCACTCACAAATGTGCAAGTTGCTAAACAACTCACTTTTAACATGTTCATTATAAAAAAAACCATTGTAATTCTAACAGGCAGTCTGAGTAGGCTCTTTGTGAGGTAGAATTATGTGAAGAGGGGGTTAGGTCAATACCTGAACCTAGCTTTGTGGAGGCCGGCCGGAGGATATTCGTCTCAACCTCTCTGGTGAAACTATGTTTAAAATACTCCTTGGGGGCAACTAGATATCTCCTTGTTCAAGGACTCAAGCTCTCCTAAGAAGTGCAGACATTTTAACTTGGAGGCTGTGGGCCTGGTGTAGACCTTGTCTGTGGGCCTGGTGTAGACCTTGTCTGTGGGCCTGGTGTAGACCTTGTCTGTGGGCATGGACCGATCATCCATGTCAATCATTTGGTTTATTTAATTAATATCACAAAGATAATTTGTAATAGTAATACTAAAAAGAATCAACTGCTCACCTGGGTCATTTTTATTTTGTTTAGGATAGTAGGAGATGCCTGTACAAGTTTAAATGAACACTTTATAAAGGTTAATTAGAATATAATTCACTATCATTGGTTCCTTTCTATGAAAATTGTTCTAGGAGACTGGCATTTGTACACAAGGTGTTGGTTTAAATACCAACTAAAGATTGTAAGTAGAGTTACATTTAAAATGTTAAATATTTTAGTTGATTTAATTTGCCATTCATCTTGTCATATTGAGTAGCTCTAAAAATACAGTTGTAAGCTGCATCAGCGCTGACTATATGGTAGAGATTGACTACATCAACGCTGACTATAAAATACAGAATGATTTCATCAGCGCTGACTATAAAATACAGAATGACTACATCAGCGCTGACTATAAAATACAGAATGACTACATCAGCATCTGGTCTGGTTTGCCGGTAGCGTCAGGGTTCATATCTTGGCCGAGTGTGCCGAGCATGGTTTTTTGAGGACTAGTTGTCACTCTAACATCACTGAGATTCGGATACATTTCCTCTGAACTCTCCTGCCCCGTTAGTGTGAATCCTTGGCTAGCTTGTCTGGACGGGTTTTAAGATGACCTTTATCGTCTTGTATCAAAATCACCAACATTATGGAGTACTTGTGTTTGTTAATAATCTCGTTAGACACTATCACTAATTAGTGGTCCCTCATCCCTGTCACCCTTTCAACTGACTGAGGGCTCGACACTTTATTCCCTGCTTACAACTAAATATGAACTTCAGGAGTTGCCAAATCCCAACATGCAGGAGGCCTTGAAATAAGGGCTATCTCTTGATACAATCCCACATGAGGGCTATCTCTCGGTACAATCCCACACGAGGGCTATCTCTTGATACAATCCCACATGAGGGCTCTCTCTCGGTACAATCCCACATGAGGGCTCTCTCTCGGTACAATCCCACATGAGGGCTATCTCTCGGTACAATCCCACATGAGGGCTATCTCTCGGTACAATCCCACATGAGGGCTATCTCTCGGTACAATCCCACACGAGGGCTATCTCTCGGTACAATCCCACACGAGGGCTATCTCTTGGTACAATCCCACACGAGGGCTATCTCTCGGTACAATCCCACACGAGGGCTTTCTCTCGGTACAATCCCACACGAGGGCTATCTCTCGGTACAATCCCACATGAGGGCTATCTCTCTATACAATCCCACACGAGGGCTATCTCTCGGTACAAGTGTGTGAGTGTATGTGTCTGCCAGGCTCTGCCCGTAACCTGCCCATGGCGGGCAGCCCAGAGCCCCCACCACCGCCTCCTCGTAACCACGACCCCAACAACTCGTCGTCCTTCAACGACTCCAAGGAAAGCAATGAGATCTCGGAGGCAGAGTGTGACCGTGACCAGCTGGTCAACAGGAACTATGGAGGTCAGTGAATCATTGTCTTGTTACGTCGTGGTATTATTATTGAAAACAAATGTTGGTGCAAGTTGTGTTTTCTCAACAGTAGTTTATCTTGGGAGAAGGGAAACCGTCATCTGGGGATTATAATCTGTAGCTCAAAGATCATTTTAGAAAACTCCCGTAGTTTATAGACAGTGTCTACCATCAGGGAAAACTGGAATTATCTGGGAACTCGAAGTGATTGGGGAAAAACGGGAATAAGTCGGGAACTTAGTAAATTACAATAAAAATCCGGGAAAATGTTTTACTCAAAATATGACATACAATAATCATTAAATCAGTAAATAATAATGTTATTCAAACTGTAGTTTTTTTTGTTTGTAGCTGTGTAATAAATTTTATAATTCCTAATAAACAATGTTAATACAAATTTAAAAAAACATGTTTATTCAAATTTAAAAACTTATTATTATTATTCATAAAAAAGGTTAATAGAAAAATGAGGGGGAGAGGGGTAGTTAGAAGGATACGACATACTTTTGAGTCGGGGAATTTTAGGAAATGATCAGGGGAAATCAGGGAAAAGTCTGGAATTTGATTGGTCAAGTTGAGTAGACACCATGATAGAGCGACATTCAAGTATTACATGAGCACCTTGGGGGGGAGACAGGGGTTCAAGCTTTGCTTATTTTGGCTGACAAGCGGGGGAATGGGTGTAAGAACAATGCTTACGTAAGACAGAGACAGCGCAGCGACCCAGGCACACCAAATGGATACATAATAATTAAAAGTGTCGAGACATGGATTCAAAGACCTTGGTCATCAGATTAAAAGTAACTTGAATTTTTTATAGCGTTAATAATCCATGTATTCACCAATACAATTAAGTGTAAATTAAAATTAGTTTATTTTTTATAAGTTTCAAATTTTTTAAATTAATTTTACATATTTATTGCAATAAATTAAAATTAATTTTACAACGTTTATTGTTGATTATTTCGCAACTCGCTTCGGTTGCCGCGTGGTCTAACGTGCTACTTTCGCAAAACTAAATTTCCGATAATGGGGAGATCGAGGTTCGAATCTCAATCGGGTGCATTGAGGGTGGGTTTTCCAAAATGGTTTTCCACTCTCCCTCCACGTTAATCTGGGTACACTTCCTCTAAATTAAACCTTCCTAATCCTTAAAACCATCACCGTAATTAGTACACTAGAGTTTAACCCGAACAGGTAGTAAGACGCGGTGTCAAAAAGAAAAATCGCTCCATTATTTTACACTTCTTCGTTAATAATTAGCAGCAATTTATAACTCGCATAAGAAATATTAGTTATTCCTTTGAGCGAATTGCAAAAGCTTGACGTAAGCATAACATAACGTAAGCAAAAGGAGAATGGAGGGATGGCTTATTTTTGCTTACAATGAAGGGAGGGCTCCAAAATGGCCAGAAAATGTGCTTATGTAACTCTTGCAACTCCCCGCTGGAGCAAATTGGGCTATAAACAGAAACTGAGCATTCAGGATGAGAACAAATCAGTTTATAGAATTAAAACTGGAAATAAATCAACAAACTTAGTAAATTAAATTAGTTTAATGATGAAACCTGGACACAGGAATCAAACCCGAGACCCATGGCTTTGCACATTCCGTGTTCAGGGTCATTCATCACTTGTAGTTTTAAGGCAGAGTCTGTGATGGACGTGTGAAATTTCCTAGAGAAACTAGAGAAACATTGAACCCCCAATCACAGACCAGTCGTACAGTGCTTGACAAAAAATGATCGCATTTGATTAATATTTAAGCACGTGATATATTTGTACTAACATTAGTTTCCAGCCATTGTGTTAAAACATTAATAAACGTAGACCCTGAACAATTGAATAACACACGAGTCACTGAGGGCTGTGGCTCAAGGACCCTTCACACGTCCATCATGGACTCTGCCTTAAACGAGTGATGAATGAGCCTGAGCACGGGATAGTTCAGTGGTTAGAGCATTGGCGCGCTGAGCCAAGGCCACCGAGTTTGATTAGTGTCCCGTTATCTCTTTATTTTCAACTAATTTAATTGGAACACGATCATTCTCTCTTGAACTTACTCTAAGACCTGTTTGTCTTTCATAGTCAAAAAGAAATAAATGTAGTTTGTGTTTTTATTAACATTTGATCTAATAAAAAGTTTTTATCAATCAACCCTTTTTGTGTGTGTGTGTGTGTGTGTGTGTGTGTGCGCATGTGTGCGTGCGTGCGTGTGAGATTTTCAAAGACGCAATGGCCCTGCATAAACTAGTTGAATATATTTCTTTTGATTGTACTCAACTAAGACTTGGGTTTATTTGAGGTAAGTCTTTTACATCCCAGAAGAAAATTAGTAACACTTTTAACAAGAAGAGGCTTATGTCATTCACGATCTTACGTTGTTTTTTTGAATTAACCTAAACAAGGGTTCAATTTCATGTTTGATCTCATTTTATTTTAATATCACCCCCCACCTCCTCAAGTGTGATAATATTTACATGGGTGGGTTTGGTTTACATTTTTTCTGTTTAAATTTAGTTTTCTTTCTAAAATGTAATATTGGAAACAAAATTTATTTTCTAAAGTAGACGATTCGTCTGCACCGAATGAAGACGATAATAAACTGTGCCATGAATTTGTGGATTAGATGTATTTCTAACTAATCACAATAATTTGCATGTGTGAAAAATGATGTGTGTATTTAATCATTCTAAACAGACTGTATTTATAGTGAAAAAAAGATGATACACGATTTATTTGTGTTATACCACTTTTTTAAGGTGTGAAAATAAAGTTTTACATTTCCTCCTGTCTCCAAACATGTTCTTCATCCATAACCTGAATATTATGAACTTGTGGACTGTGATTTATTAACCCAAAGAGAAGCACTGCAAAGTGCAAAGTGCAAAGTGCAAAGTGCAAAGTGCACTCGTATTCCCCAAGTACAGGAGTTGTTCAAGTAATTTGGGCCACTCCGTATATGATATATCTCTGTACGGACCTTGCTAACTTTCTGACAACTTTAACCATGTTTTTGTGTGTTCTTACTTGGGTCAGATTCAGTCTTACATCTTTTCTGTCACTAAAAGTAATTAGTTTTGTAAATTTTTGCATTGGCATTTTAATATAACTGCATTGAATTGTGTTGTGAATAACATTTGTTTGATAATTGACAGTAGGTATCTAACAAATAAATATATATATTAAGTAGTTTGATGGCTTCCTTCGAGAACTTATTTTTTTTTTTTTACGGTAATTTTACTGTTTTTGTGTTGTTGTTTTTTTTTTGTTTTTCCTCCTGAAGATTGGCACAGAAATTCTAACGTTTTTATTCAACGAGTTTATTCAATTTACGTTTTTAGTATCTTTGGTTGAATCCACTATTTTACAATTCCAAATTCCAAATCTCCAATTTACCTTTGAATTCCTAATCTCTTATCTGAATCTTGTAAAGAATTATTAACACAAGAGGAAATTTAATTATAAAAATTAACTAAATGTTAACATTTTTCTTATAATCCACTCATTCTAACATTCATACATTCGGTTAAATGTTAAATTACTGTTATGGGGCCTGGTTGTTGAGCTTGTACTATAACTATAATTTGTTCTGAACCACCAGTAAGGAGTATTAAAGCTCTTAAAACAAATTCTACTTGAAAATTTGAAGAAAAAAAAATTATTTGAGTATCAAATCCGAAATGTTATCGAATCTCATATCCTTGAGGATTCGATAGATTCGAGGGTCCTAGCCCTAATTTAAGAGACCCATCTATGCTTAATAAGCGGGAATACATTTTATCTCGGCCCAGTTTCTGTGCCAGTCGGCAGTCAACATTATTTTATACTTTTTGTTCCGTGCATCAGTTGTCGTCTTGTGGTCGTGTAGCTGCTGTTATTTTTGGTTTTGGTTTCAGTAAATGTCAGGGCCAACAGCAAGGATTTGACAACAGAGGAAATGAGGAAACTCATTGAGAGGTCAGTACTCTTGTGTGTTGACCTTTTAACCCTTCACTCCCCTGAGCACTTGTTCTTAATCAACACGCACAGGCAGACTTCACATATACACTCTGTAGATAACATTCCTCTCTTCCATCCCACAATACTTAGGGTGGTATTTATAGTCTAGTCTCGAGAGTCAACCAATCTCCCAGTATAACAAGCAATTCAGGTCAAATGGGGGATTGTATTTATAGTCTAGTCTCGGGAGTCAACCAATCTCCCAGTATAACAAGCAATTCAGTTCAAATGGGGGATTGTATTTATAGTCTAGTCTCGAGAGTCAACCAATCTCCCAGTATAACAAGCAGTCCAGGTCAAATGGGGGATTGTAATTATAGTTTAGTCTTGGGAGTCAACCAATCTCCTAGTATAACAAGCAATTCAGGTCAAATGGGGGATTGTATTTATAGTCTAGTCTCGAGAGTCAACCAATCTCCCAGTGTAACAAGCAGTTTAGCTCAAATGGGGGATTATCTGCGTGGTATTAATAGTCTAGTCTAGAGATTCAACTCCCAGGAAATGAATAAGAATCAGTTCAAGTCGAATGGGGTATTTGTTGGTATCCAAATATTTTCCATACATACGGCTCTTAGTCCTGTATTGAGGTTAGTCGTAGAACTTGTTTTTATGTCGCTATTACTGATTTGTGTCATGTTTTGCTTATTGAATAAATTAGAAAAACCAAATAGTATTGACAATCTCTAATATATTTAGCCTTATTCTGAATATAGATCATGTTAGATTAACTGATGCGAGTTTTATCAGACAATATACTATTTTAATTTGAACGGATTCAAGAAATAGACTGCCCTTTACTTAATTCAATGTAATCCTTGTTTTATTAATTGAACTAAGGGCCTCTTGTCCCTCACTAGCGCAGCAACACAAATACTTGAAATATAGTAATTATTGTTTGAGCTTGTGTTGTCATTTAGGAGTGCAAAGTTATCTTTTTAAATGGAACATGAGAAGCAAATACGAAGCTGTTGTCACATAACACTACATTTAATTTTTAAAATACACGCTTGAGTGGCCACATGATCTGAGGTACTACTCTCGCTGTAGACTAGACCGTCGATAACTGGGAGATTGAGGTTCGAATCTCGGTCAGGTGTACTGAGGGTGTTATTCCAAAATGGTTTTCAACTCTGCCTCCATGCAAATGCGGTTACACTTCCTTATACCTAAAAACCGTTAGCATAAATAATACATTAGTGTATAACCCTTACAGGTAGTAAGACTCGGTACTAAATAAAAACAAATTTTAACTATCTATTTAAGTGCATCAAGGTAAAAAGTGAGACTTGTTTAAACAAACAAATTGCTCGCTGTTATTTTATGCCTACATAGCTGAATTTATCTCTGTTTACTTTATAAATGTAATTTAATCAATGGTCGTTGTTAAAATACTTTTTAGTAGCTGTTATAAAAATATTATGTGTTGAAATATGTCATGTTTAGTGAGATAGACCCGCCTCGGTGGCGTAGTTGGCTAACGCGCTAGTCGTGTTGAGCTCGACCACCGAGGACAGAAAGATCGAGGTTCGAATCTCGGTTGGGTGAACTGGGGGTGATTTTTCCTAAAGGGTTTTCCACTCTCCCTCCACGCAAATTCGGGTTCACTTCCTCTAAAATTCAACCTACCCAATTCCTAATCCATTAGTGTAATTAGTACTTATTCGTGTAACCCGAACGGGTAGTAAGACGTGGTGCTAAGTTAATTAATTTAGCGAGATATTTCAAACTTGTTAATAATATATAAAAGTTTTCATCTTCCTTCAACATGTTTCCAAGATTCCAAGCTTATTGTCAAAAAGATTTGACCTTTGACTCTGATATTTCGATTCTTCACACATTTCCGATGCTAGTTGGGAATTACTAATTTAAATGTTCACTGTTTGTTTCCGTCTACACCTTGTTCTTTATTCAATTCCCTCCTTGTACCCAACACAGAGATTGTGTAAGTGAATCTGTTCAGTGCTAACTCCTTTTCATCAAAGGTCATTCACTCTTAGTTTTTTAAACAAAACATAGTCTCACCTTCAGTAACTTCACTAATCAAGTGTGTTCTATTTTAGCTAAGTAACTATTAGAACACTACACAATTATTTTTCAAGGAATAAAGATTACTATTTTTAGTCATGTAATTAAAATAGAATAAAACAAGGCAAAGCAGCACCAAAAGGATGGATTCAAAATGGAGGTTAATCCTTCGTCGTCTCGAACTATTTGGTTGTTTAAATTGTTTTAAAAGTGTTTCTTAAACAAGGTGATTAGTGTGCATTTTTCATTTTCACTCCCCTCCCCCCCCCNCCCCCCCCCAATCAACAACAGTGGATTGACCCGCTTCGGTGGCCACATGGTCTAAGGCGTCTCACTCAAAATGGACTGGACTGCCGATGACGGGGTGATTGGGATTAGACTCCCGGTCATGTGTACTGATGTTTTTTCATAGATGGTTTTCCACTTTCCCTTCACACAAATGTAGGTACACTTCTTCTAAATATAACTTTCTTCATCCTTAAAAACCATTAGCGTAAATAGTACATTAGCGTATTATCCAATGAGTAGTAAAACACTGTGCTAAAAAAAACTGTGGATTGAATTAGAATGTACTTTAAAAATAGATACAAAAATATTAATTAATTTGATTAATAGGTCACAAATTTCCCCAAGAATAGATTCAAAATCCATGAGCTAGCCCAGTTCAGAAACTTAGTAATGGAAAATCGTGGATCTGTGTAAGCTTAGAAAGGATAAGATGAAGTCTGCACAGCATCATGGTTTCATAAAATAAAAATAAATATTGTAATTTTGCAGGCTTAGCATCTTATAATCGCGTTCCTGTTGAATCCAACATTTTGGTGTTTTATTTTTAATATCATTGGCTCATTAAACTAAAAATATCAGTCGTAATGTTGCAAAAATGCAACCATAGTTTATCATTAAAATAGTTTTGGATGTCTCCTTGACAAAACTTTGTAGGTAAAACTTAGTTATTGTATTTTTGTAGTTGATAAACATTTTAAAAGTGTATAATTTATTTGTTTTACATGAAGTTGCCCGCCTCTCTAAACAACATTTGTTAATGTGTACGACAGAGTAGTAGTGTTGTATTTGTGTAGTTGTTTTTGTTGTAACATTCGTGTGGTGCTGTATAATTGAAAACTTTCTTGTTTTCGTTAAATGACTTGCACGAACAAAACAGGAAACCGTAAGTGAATGTTCAGGCGCAAGGTTCCATGTGGTTCCGGTTCGAGTTCACCATGAGAACCAAGCGCTCTGAGCGTAGTTTGTCTGTTCCGTGTTGTATAGTTAACAAACAACCTTTTACAGAAGATGATTTCTTTCTAGTCCAAACTTCGGAGTAAAAGGGAAATATTTAAGATATGGTACATATTTGTTTTTGTGTTCGACTACTATTCGTTTTATAGCGAACAAATCTAGTTCATTTCATTCTGAATTAAAAGATGTTTCTGATGAGTATTTCGTTATTTCAATATGTATTTTAAAACTTGAATATTAAATATAACTCCTACAATGACTATAACATTCAATCAAGTACGGTCAAGCCAAAAATATCGAGCCAGCCACTTTAACTTTATACGCAGAAAGAAAGTGTATTATCCGTGACATTACCTGCACCGGGTGACGCATCGCTCTCATGTTGGACTGTACTACCAATGACAAGAAGACCCGGGTCAGGTCTACTGTTTTCCCACTCTCCCTCCGTGCGAAACAGTACGGACATGAAACTAACCAACATCTGTAATTGATTATTTTGTTGTTGCTTGATTTGTTGTTGCTTAATTGTTACTGCTTATGCTTCTTCAGCTTTCTAATTTACTAATTTACATGAGTCATCATCATCAACAACTGTTTCCAGCCTGTGGTCGGGTCAGTTTAGTAAAATGCCTCCATCTTCCTCTATCCTACCACCATCCTTCCTCCTTTAATTTCTTCTATTCTTCTCCTCTCACTTGAACACTTGCTGTTATCTGCTCCTCCCATCTTTCCTTGTACCTCCACTATTTCCTGGATAACTTCATTCCTAATCCTGTTTCTCCTGGTGACAGCTAACATGCTCTCCTTGTCTGGCTTACAACACTTCCTTACACTTACAAGATACCTCTTCTCCGTAGCAGGAGTTAACATTTTAATATCATGCTTTGCATCATAACAAAAACAAACACAAATAATTAAATACCTTAAAGTAAAACTAAAACAGAATTAATATAAAAAAAACTTTATGGGGTGAGCTTGCAAGCGAGCTTTGCCGCAGCCGTAAGCGATGATAGTGCCGACTTATGTGGATGTGGTCAGCACAACAAACCCTCCAGCCATTAATCTCAGTTTTCTACACTGGAGCCGCTACTTGTTTGTTCGTTCGAGTATCTCCTCATCTGTCCTCACGAGGCAGAGTTGACCTCGTTCCAGACCCACTGCCTCACATGGAAGCAGCGGGGATTGAACCCAGGACCTCGTGATCTCTAGTCAAGAACTCTTGACTAGACCTTAGAGGTGGTAAAATCAATACGTAGTAAAGTGATTTACAAAACACGCAACTTAAGTTATTTTAAATAAAAACATCGCTCTTCCTTACTGAGATATTGAAAACATTTCAAATCACTTTGGATTTTAAGTCTGAACATATTTTTAACCAAATATTTTGAAAGTAGTTCATTTTATTAGAGGTAAAAGCATGTTAACAACAAATATTGGTACAAGGAAAAACTTAAATGTTACATTCCAAGACCAATCGTCAACTTAATAAGGAGACAGGATATCAAACTTTAATCATAAATCAAATAATGTTACATTAACAACTTGAAGTTTCAACATCTTTCAATATCGAATGTAACATTAAAGTTTTTCCTTGTACCAGTATTTACTGTTATTAACTCGATAACGAGGGTGAGATGTTTGGGCATGTGATGAGGATGTAGAAGGTGCCAAAGAGAGAGATGGGAGGAACAGAAGAATGGACGCACTTGATATTATAAGATATAGTAGTGAGCCGTACGTTTCAATCCTTCCCGTACCACAGTTTGAGGAACTCTAGAGGGAAATGACAGCGACTGTCAATAGTAATAGCTTCCGAGTGTCGATGTGTTCCGTCAAACCACAGCACTCTTACATCACCAGTGTCATGAGCCGACATCTCATATAAAGAGTGGTGAATAACTGGGGGATATGACGACGGAACATTGACCAGCGACGCTTGGAAGATCACCAGTTACGAACACAGTATCATACTTATAAATTCACACCTAGGAACGCCTGGTTTAGCGTGCCGATATATTCTGACCACTGAGCTATCCAGGATTTGTCCCTTGCTCGCATGTCCATCACAGACTCTGTCTTGAACTGTGAGTGAATAATGGCCCTGAGAACGATTCCTGGATAGCTCAGTGGATAGTGGCGAGCTGAGCCAAAGGTCCCAGGTTTGATTCTCATGTCCAGTTGTCATTTTTTAATTTACAAATTTACCAAGGATAGATGCCATAATCTAATTATGTTGGAAATTACATTTAAGAATTATATAAATTAAAAACAACTTAGAAGGATTTCAACCCTAACATATATACTAAGGGGATGTTTGTCCTTAAGTTATGTAAGGCTTTTTTTTTGTGAGTTTCGGCCCCCTCACCCAGTCTTACATAATATGTTCTGTTTAGGTAATAAAGAGAGTTATATAAACATTTATAATACTTGCAATAAGTAAATGAAATTTGTGTGTGTATGTGAGATGGATTCTGGCCCCCTCCCACCACATAAAAATTCCTTGTGTAATTTAAGGACAACCCCTGAATATAATGAAGTGTTTCCTGCTTTAACTGGTGTTGTTTGTTGGCCAGAAACGAAGCAGGTCACCACCACCACCAAAACGGACTCGCAGTCACACCCTACGATACTGTGGCAGTGTAACCTATAGTCACCCACAAGTCCTGCCACCGTCAGCTTGAGCCAATCGTCTGCCTCGACACCGAGCCGACCACTTTAATGGGGGAGGGAGGGGGGTATTTTCTAAAAAAAATAATGTTTTTTTTTTAGAAAGTTTTGGTTTGGGTTGTTTAAAAAATGATTTTTTTTTTTAATGTGTTGTTTCCGATGAAATATTTTGTTTTGATGATTTGGCGGAACGAATTATCTTTACTGGTTATTTTTGCAGGAGTTGCTCTATTGGTTTATGTGTTGAATTCTAGCAAATTAGTGATGTTTTTCTTCCCCACAAAACCTCATTAAAAATGTACATAAAACATAATTTGTTGCCGTTTCTGCTAGCAGTTAGAAATCTTTAGAAACAAAGCCTCTTTGTTTTTTTCATTGCTGTGCAATGAACTCTTTTAATTTCTATGCAATATAATAAAATTGGCATTTTAAAGGAAATATATCACTTTAAAAAAAACTCATTTAAAAGTCTTTTGAAATAGCTCATTTTTTTTTTTTAGAAAGGCAGGCCCTTGTTTTCTATATTGTGTTCTTGTGTACATAATGTTTTGTGCGCATATTAATATGACTCGCAATGCATCAAGGAAAAAACACTTCCCAGAAGGAAGTCAATCAAACAATTATATTAATTAATTTAGAGTACTTTTGTTTTAATGTTGTTTTCTTTTTAAACTGCGGTCATAAAATTAAAATTAGTTTTTTTTAAATTTTTAATATAGTCATTTTTAAATTAAGTTGCCAAATAAAATCATTTTAAAGTTGTGGGTGTAATTCATATAAAATTGTTTGTTTTTGTTTCTAAATGAAAGCTCAAAACTGATGTGAGATGTGATATTTTGTCGTGTATGTGTGTTTATTTTTACTGTCAACTAGGCGAGGGGGTGTAAAATGAAACTAAACACAATTTAAAAAAAAAAAACATTTACTCAACTTTTCAAAATAATCAAATATATCTTATATGGATGACTTGGATTTTATTTTATTTATTTTAGTTGGAGAAAGCCGCCGTTTATTTTTAATTTGAGTGTGTTTTATGTAGACCACATTAACAAATAACTTTAAATTTACTTACTATAAAGATTTGTATAAGAATATTAGCATAGTGTTAATATTATTTTAAATTACCGATTTGACACTTTTAATTACTTTTAATCATTTCTTACATAATACAGTAAAAAAAAAAGATAAAAAAAACAGATTTATTTTTAATTTGATGTATATACAGTTTGAAAGTTTGATTAATATTTTGCTGTAATTAACGACGAACGTCTCTTTACTTTGTGTGTGTGTGTTAACTTTGTACCATCGCTTGCCGACTCGTCAAGTACCCTCAATCTTGTCACTATAATCTTACCATTAGTGTTTTTTAGTGTTTACATGTTTTTTCGTCGTGCTCGAAAAGCCTGCTTCTAGCTTCTTCAATATAGTTAGATAAAGGAAACAATTATGGGTCTCGGGAGCAGCACGATCTCGGCCAATGTGAGATGCGAGGGGGATTTATTCGAGATTGCGTTAGTACCATTATTCATCGAACTAGTTTGCCATCATTAACTTTTTTTTTTGCGAGCACGATATTATAGCGATGCAAGAGACTGAGCTGGTGTAATTTTACATACATCCCCATCTTTTTTGCGCATTAAAGAACGCAACTGAATAAATCTAGTTGACTTTCGACTGTAAATGTGCATAGCTTTGCTATTTTTAACGCTTTTTTGTTTAATTAGTTGTGTAATATATTATAGTAGTGATGTCTTTTTGAAAATATTTGTAGTTATATCTGCGCGAGTTAGCGCGCAGATGCTAGAAGAATACACAAAGAGATTGACCATTAATCTTTTTTCTTTTTAATTCTGGTATTTTTTTTTAATATTAAAGTTTTTTATAGATATCAAACGATTAAAAAAAGTTTTTATTGTACTATAAGATAGGTATTCATAAAAACATACATACATAGCTGTTTCAACTAACCTAGAACATTGGGGATAGTACCAGTGCTTATAAGTAGCTGAATAAAAATAATCTTCAATTTAAACATGTAATATGTGGCTATATTACTGTTATGAACAAACAGAAAAAACAAAAAACTATCCTAATATACATATAAGCTTTTAAAGGTGTGTTTATCATCAGTTTATCATAAATGTACACAATCGAATAGGTTTTACATACTACTACATTCAATGTAAAGTTACTCAAAAGAACAACTATATTATTGCATAACAGTGAAATTATATTCATTGTTCTTATCTTACATTATATATAATGAATTTATTTCTTGTGTGTTGGTATTTATGTGAGTTGTAACTATAGTGGACTGGATGAAAACAGATCACATGACCTATAAATTAGAGTGAATCGACAATTTCTTGCATTCACGCTATTCATCATAGATCAACAAATTTACTGTTTTAAAAAATATATATCAACTTTGATTATTTATTGATGAGTGGGCCTAAATTGATTAAATTCGTGATTATTTAAAGTAAAACTGTATAAACCTTTTTTTTAAGGGTCTGTATACGACTTATTTGCAAACTTCTGCTGTTTTTTTGTTGTTGATGCAAGAGATTTTCGAGCTGTGTGAATCATAGCTGTTAATGCAAGGTAAACCAAAATGCCAAAATACATTTACATATAGTTAGCTCTCAAAGTTAGATTTTAAAACACTCTGAGAACTTTTTTTAATTCTATTATTATAATATTTGCTTTGTCAAGCTGATTGGCCAGGGTATTTTTGAGGGGGAAGGAGGAGGGAGTTTAGTTTTTATTTCTTTTTCTGTTGGAACCAACGTGTGTGTGACAAGCTATTTGTACCAAAGTTATTGTAGAATTAATGGACTTTTTGTGTTATTAAATATTTACAATCAAATAAAAAAAACTGCCGATCTATGTTATTGCCCTATACTCCTTTTCCATACACAAATTTTAGTTACTTTTATAGCGAAGCACAAACTAATTGGGGGTTGATTATTTACTTTGTTTGATATGATTTTATAGGATTCAAGATTTGAAAGAATTATAAAAAGCTCTAAACCAAATTTGAAAGTTTATTTACCATATTCTTCTAGTCATCACATTATATTAACCTGCATCAGTGGCAAGGAACTGTCTTCTGCACAACGTCATCGAAGGAAGGAGGAGGATTAAAATATTGGAAGACTTGATGGGCGCCGAGGGAGGAGGCAGAGGACAGGGCGCATTGGCTGTCTAAGGTCACCGACAAAAAGAATAGACCTGATGTTCGGGGGTTCAAACCCAGCCGGGGTTGACAGATTTTTGTTGGGGCCATAAAAATTCGTAGCACAATTTCCTTTCGAGGGGAAGTAAAGCAGTCAGGTGTGGAATGTAAAAGAACCCTCGAAGGTATGTGAAAATACCTTTTCCCGGCTAAATCGTTTGGTCCTTTCGCTCTTGCTCATAGAAATTATCATGTGCTGATATAATCAGTCGGTTTAGAAAGTAGACGTTAAATACCACAAATAAATTTTTAAAATCTTACATACATCCCTAAAATAATTAATGTACTCGGTGTATTCATTATTTTACTACATTGTTTCTGTTCCAACTTCCAAGCAGCAATAAAGTCTGTAAAAAATATTAAAAATGTGTATGTGCTTTACTAGATATGATGGATCAGGAGAACAAAAGTGAAAATTTCAAGGTGGAAACAAACGTTGTTCTGGACTCTTTGAACTGTGACCCGACAAAAAGTGCAGCAGTGGATTGTAGATCTGGTTCCTTCCTGGGTCAGTTGAAAACTAACTGGTTCTGATGAGGTTAACCTCCAGCTGATGTGTGTGTGGCAAAGACCTAAATGAATACATGTTTCGTGAAAAGCTGTGTTTCACACCGTCTCGAATGCATGTTGGTGAGTGAGCAGGGTAACGCTCGTTTTTAAAAGTTGAAACTTGTAAATAATCAGTTTAGCTCTACAATGAGTTGGAATTGGCTTTCACTCTTGTACATGGGAAATGACATCCTGAATGCCATTGAATTATTTACTTTCTCCAGAATTTGTTTTATAACTCATTAGTAAAAATAATGAGAAACTAATAAGTGTAAATTTATCAAAATATAAATAAACTTTTACCTTATTACCTTTTACATGTTCCTATCTATGTGTCCAATCATTCTTTACTATTTTCCATTTTCTCCCTTTTGTGTTTTTTTTTTGTTTCCTCTTTTAGGAAGTTGTGTTATGCGTTTCACACTCCTCCCTGATTAGTTCCGATAGAATGAAACCTAGGTCGGGGGATTGGGCGGTGACGATCTATTTCCTTTAAGAGGCAGCCATTACCTCTTTGTCCAGTGGCAGCAATGTAAAGTGTGAACTGTGTTTGTTACCTTTTACATGTTTCTATCCACCTTTCCTGTACCTTCTTCCAAATATAATAAAATACAAATAGAGTAATATTTCGGCGTTGTTACCTTTATCAAACAAAAATAACAGTTTAAATATTATTGTATTTGTGTATAAATGTGTGTGTGACTATTTTTACTATAGAAGACACAACCATTGAATTCTTAACATATTTTCCCTCACTCCCAGGTGGACTTGCTTCAATAAATTTGCACTATTTATTTTAACAATTTTCATTTCCATTATTATAAAATTATTCCTCATTGTTAAACAAATAATGTATTAATTTATTTTTGTACAATTTACCGATTAATCCGAAACCTAAGCTCAGTTGTTATTGTGTCTGCCTACTAAGCTAAGGGTCGTGGGTTTACCCTTACACAGTGATAAATTAACGGCCAGGGGACTGGATGTTGTGCCTGTACTAGTCTTAAGTTATATTATAAGGCACATGAAGCTACGACAGACCTAGCAAGCTGGTAGTGGGAAATATATGGCTTGAATAATAATCTGACACAGGCTGGGAAAAATAATGGATGAAAAAAAAAGTTTACCAACTATCATTTATATGCTGAATTAATTTTTTTATGTTTAACCACTGATTTTGTTGTAAGTTTCCGATAAATCTAACATTTAATTTTATCGGTCATTTATATTTTTATTTCAGTGGATAGGTGGGAGGGCCCCCAGTGCATCGCTTTGTCCAGAGCCTACAACGCTGTAACCCCTCTAGGGTGCACATCTCTTAGTCGTCCACTTGTGAAGTGCGCTGCCAAAGTGTGCGATGTCAGTAATTTGTAATGCACCACGTCTTACTACCCATTCAGGTTATACACTTAAATACTAGTTGCACTAATGGGTTAGGGATGAGGAAGGTTGAATTTAGAGGAATTGTACCCCACCAGGGTCGGACCATGTTTTCCCTGTCATCGACACTCTAGTATATTGTGAGAATAGCACCTTAGACCGTGTGGCCACCGAAGCGGGTCTTGAACCATTGCACTAGAGAAATTAAGTATCTCTGAGGAGGGGTTCCAGGAACTGAATAAAGTCCAGGCAGCCTATCTGGAGATTAATCAATAGAGAGGTAATTTCGTAAATGTTTCTACTCCATACAGTGAATGTTATATCTAGCGTTGGGTCGAATAGGGATCTTGGAAAGTAATAATAAACATGAGAAGAAATAGAAATATAATAGTATAATATAAAATATAAATAGTAACAAAAGGTTAACATTGTTTGTTTTATACATTCAGTTAAATAAATGGCATATAATTGTAGAAAAATGAAGCACAAATAAAAGTAAAAACAACAACACATATTAACAAACACTTGAGTATTTGAATGTCCTGTGTTATCTTCTTCAGGAGGTTGTATAACACTGTCAAATAATTTAACAACACATTTTATTATTAACAAAACGAACCTTTTTACCAGTTATTTTGGTCACCATAACCCATTCGGTTTATACATATATTTACTAACTACACTAATGTTTTAGAGGTGAAGGAGTTTGAATTTAGGGGAAGAGTACCCACATTTGTGGAGAGGGAGAGTGGAAAACTGCTAAACAAAAATAAACCTTGGTACACCCGATCGAGATTCAAACCTTGTTCTCCCCATCATCGGTAGTCTAGTCAACTGCGAGAGTGACGCCTCAAACCAGGGGACCATCAAAATTCATGACGGTCAATCAAATTAGCTGAAACTTGTGTTCTTCAATAGGTTTCTCTAATCATTATTTTGTATGGGCAGAAATCCATTTTGTTAAATTGAAACAGAAACTGTTTACAAATTTATGGAAACAGTTTCTGGTGTTTGCTTGGACTGGACATGAAGTACTAATATATATATGCACACGCATGCATGTATGCGCACACACAGAGTCCGGTTCCCAACAAACTCACGACTAAAAGGAATGACACAGACCACGTTTACATAGACAATCGATCCAAACCCGCAAGAACAGGACGATTAGAAGACTTCCGTCTTCTTGTTACTCTGGATGGAAAGGTTCTCCTGAGTTGTGACATTTGGTGAATGTTCTGAAACAATAAAATAACATCAATGTACACAACTAATCTTGTGCGAAGCTTTCAACTGTCGAACAGGAACCTGAATCCAACCAACATTCGTATTCGACATTCCAAATGTTAGTATTTGAAGGATTTGAAATTTCAAATCGATATAGATCCCGAATTCAATGGATTGTAACTCGAAATTTTAACCTAGAAGTAAAACTTTTCATTAATTAAACATTTTATCAAAATTATAATCAATTTGTTATCAAAATATAATTACAATTCTATCATAATATTTCAGATAAATCACATTTTATTTTAACGAATCAATAAATATAATTTAACTTAATGTTAAATTTAAATTTGATTTGAAACCTTTACTTCATAAAATCATTTGATTCGAATTTTATTTTAAAAAAAATCAAAGCGCTATAATCAAGTTAGTAAGCAAAGATTCATATTTGGCTCAAAATTGAACTTTAAATTTTCCTGGATTTATATACACAGCCCATTTAAGTGTTATAAATACAATAACGAGCGTCAAGTAATGCAAATGAGCCCCCATTAGAAATTACCGAGTCTATGCTAGTTTAATTTAGCTTACCTTGTTGAGATGATCTATTTCTTCGATTGCGATGAGATCTTTGTATTGATTCTCGGACGCTAAAAGTGACTTTTTATGAGTGGGAAGATGAACTGTATCAGAGTTATCATACAATGAACCAGCTCCAAAGAAACTATTTTCACTACTAATTGTTTCCACACCATCCATGTGACCTAGTTGAGGCATTTTATCGTCCAAAATGTCCGATTGTTTGTTGGTGATGAAATTAATATTCCTTAGAGAGTTTTCAGTGACATATTGAAACTTAGAATCATCTTCGATCGTCTGTCTGGATGTGTTGTGTTCTTGATCTATTTCTTCATCGTCGGGTATCAACAATAGTTTGTGATTGCCCTTTTCGTCAACAGAAATCACCAAGTAGCAAGGCCTGCCAACCATGTCATCCCAGGTCGACAGGTCGTCAACTGTCACATTTAATCTTGTGGCCTTGGCATCTGGTGCATTTTCGCAGAGATTATTTGCAGATGGAGCTGAGTTTGAGCCATCGGAATAATTTGTCGCAGTTGGAAGTATCAAATCTGGTGTAGTGTTTTGTTTCAAAAAAGATATATCCCCCATTTCACTGTCAACATTTTCCAAGTTGAGATCAGTGTTTAATGATGAATTATCACTTGTTGTAATACACTTTTGTTTTGTGTGTAGTTTCTTTGTGGGTTTTTTTGAACACGTTTCATATTTATGTACATCAAAATGGTGATTACTTTTGCACATAGACGAAGATGTGGCTATCGAAATATCATCTGTTGAGATTTTATGTGACTCCTCACCAAGATATAAAATGTTTGAATTTATGGAATCGTCATTCAAGTATCTATGATTAATCTCAACAACGGCGGAGTCATGAAACAAAAGATCACGTTCGCTCATGCAGGACGATGATTTACTTTGCTGACATTCATTTACCACATTGGGTGCGTCGTCATCATGAGTAGATTTACAGTGATATGACTGTTCAATGCCAGGAAAAGTTCTGACTAATTTGTCATCATTTTTTGTCACACACCTGCCATGGGTAAGCATCTTAACACGTACACCTGGATTTCTGACTTCAGGTGAAATCTCCATTTGCATTTCAAGATCTTCTCTATCCTGAAGTATATCAACATCCCTATTTTTAATCACACAATCATCATTAGCCACTTGCACACATGAACTATCATTGAAGTGGGTCGAAATCTCCGTGGTTATTTTAAAACTATTTTTCCTTTGAACTAAATTCTTATCACTATTATCATCCATCACAATGTTATCACAAGTGGATGTTTCAACACGCATACTTGTATTTCCCTTGCCGCTAACTTCAAGAGGAATAACCTTGAGCTTTTCACGAGTGACATTATCATGAGCCAACATACACCGAGAACTGTTTGGAGGGGACATTTGAGCAAAGCTATAAGGGGCATCCAACATAACGCCGCTGTCCCCACGAGTTTCTGTGATCGTTGACAAGTTCTCCATCTCGCTCTCTTCCTGTGGTTCTAGTTCCGTCTTGATGGGGGGTATAAGTAGAGACAAAGGATCCATCTGGGGCACATCGGGAAGGTTCGAGTCCCTGGTATTCACAGCGGTGCAGTATGTGTCGTTATAAACGGTGGGACCTTCCCTGCTGGGAAGGTGTATAGCTAAAGGGTCGGTTTCTTCTAAATAGTCATGTGAGAACATGGAAGGGCTTGGAGCGCTAAGTGTGTCACTTCGAGACCTGGAAAAAAAAAATGTTTTAGTTTATTTAGGCCTGCATAATATTTTGGAAGAAAGCTAACGCACAGTTAATTCTACATTAACAGCAAAGCTAAGAAGATGGAAATGATCTTTAGGCTGCGAATATAGACATATCTAGTATAGTATTCATAAATTGAAAAATGACAGCTAGATATGGGTATCAAACCCAGTAGCCTTGGCTTAGTATGCCAAAGCTCTACCACTGAACTAACTATGATTTGTCCAGTGTCATTTTTCAATTTACGAATAATGCATTAAATATATCATGGTCATAGAAGTTTGTAAAATATATAAATAAAGGTGTTTTTTTACTTTTTTGGAGCTGTAGTTTAAAAAAAACTAATTCAACGAGCAGGTAAGCCAACATGCAGCAAACACAGATAGTTGGTTTGAAATAAATAGATAAAACAAAAGTGCTTACTGATCGTCGTTGGGGAACTCTTCCATCATAAACCGGCGTGTGTTCCGAGCCGAGGAGTAGAATGAAGAGTTATTTATGAAGTTTGCCGACGTTAAGAAAGGACTGTCGGCACTGAGAGTGTCGCTGTCACTAGCCAGCCTGAAAATATGAAACAGTCTGACAAACATTTTACACACGAGCTGTCAGTGTGCATCATATCTTACTGGGATATATGTACTTACTTTGGGTTAAGGTAGAGGAAATGTACCAGAATTTGCAGGTAACAAGAGTGAGGAACTATCATCTTCATCATTAAATGTTTCCGTCCTGTGGTCGGGTCAGTTTAGTAAATTACCTTCCCCTCCCTCTGTCCTGAACATTTAAGGAAAAAACATCCTCAATACACCCGACCTGGGTTTGAACCTTGTTGCCAGTAAACAGGACTAGGTAGGGTTGACATCAATGATGGTTATTTGTATCTAGCTCCCAATAAATAGTCTTCCTTAATAATATAGGCCAAATAACAGTCTTGACTGCCTCTATGGTTTAATGTTCGGAACTCAAGGTCCCGGGTTCGATCCCCGGCGCTTCCAGAATTTCCTGTGAAGCAGTGGGTCTGAAACGAGGTCAATTCAGCCTCGTGAGGACAATTGAGGAGCTGCTTGAATAAAGAAGTAACAGATCCACTGAAACTAACATCCGGAGGGTTCTTTGTGCTGAGTTTATATGACAGTGTAAAGTTTTGAATCACATACTCATCTTGAAACTCCTCCTTCACTATATCATGACGGCCGTAGCTGCGGAATCTAGCAAACTCGTCCTTTGCCACAGCGGCATGATCCTCGTTGGTAACATACTATAAAACAAAACAAGTCCTTCAGGATAACAGCCCAACAAACATGGCTGCTGATCAAAGTAAGAAGGCAGTGAAAATCTGTTACACCTCCTAGTGGTGCTCTGGGCTTCCAGCGGGTGTCAAAGGTGTTGAGAAAGTGAGGATCGAAGGTAAAGGAGGGTTAAAGGGCATGAGGACGCACAGAAACTGCCCAGGAATAGTTTGGCCTTTGCAAGCCCAACTGCCACCAAGTAGTTTTATAGCTACCAACTCTCAGTCAATACTTGTCAGATCAATGCGACGTCACATTGAATCCTCAGGGGAACAAGAGTTGGGACAGAATGTGTTACGTACCTGTGCCTGAGGCCTGACATTAACGAAGGTTATCGGTGCAGGATGAGTCTGAAGGTTGTCTCTGGCAAGCTTCCTGCTGACACTCGTCTGGACACAGGACAGACAAAATAAATATTCGTTAAAAAGAAAGTATTGGTGCTTTACTACTGGCAGCCATTACTTCAAATCCTGGTTGAAGATGTTAAGTGAAGCTAAATAGGTTATAAGTAACTTGGTGTCTACAATATTCAAGTGTCCCCAAGTACAACCAACATAGGTTTATTTTATTGTCACTCAGTGCAGCGTTGGTTTATTTTATTGTCACTCAATGCAGCGTTATGTTTTGTTTCCATCGTGTCTTGGTACCTGTTCGAGTTTTATGCATACATTTAACATTTTATTATATTATTATTGTTGTTATTTTAAAGGTACTGATAATATCTATCAAAAGTGACAACTGCAGATCACATGACTCGACGTATGAACGTGAAAGTAGATCTACTGACTTTTAAGATAAGGTTCTTCCTATGAAGATTGTAGGCTACTGAAGATTTTGGTAGGAAAAAGAGTAATTTTAAATTTAGCAACTTGATTTAAGGTAGAATGATGTAAAGGAAATACAGTGGTGAATGAGTGGAACATATCCGGTGCGAATGGTCGAGATCATTCTCCAGCCACGGATCAGAGTCTGGAACAATAACCCTGTGACCAAACTCTCAGGAATGGTGACTTAGCTATTTCACTTACCTTTTTCTTGTAAGAGAAGCGCTTTGATTTCCCTCTTTTCTTCCTTTTGATCTTTTTCTTCGTCGTGTGCGTATTACTTTCAAGGTTTGTCTCGACTACACTTCCGGACGAACCAACGATTCTCGGTTCATTCCGAGCGATGGGTTTATCTAACGTTCTATATGTTGTGTCATCTAACGAGAGAGTTTCACTTCTGTTTAGTTTATTTGTCTTGCGTGTTTGTTTGTCATACGAATGTTTCGTTTCATCCACAGAAACATGGCTCTTTCCCGGGATCGCTATCTGCTCGACATATATACCATTATTGTTAAGTTTTGGGTGTTTAACCAAACTCTGGTTGTATTTCAAACTGCTAGCGAGTCTCTTACGAGAAGGCTCACTGTCTGCAGGCAAGTTGTAGTTGTGTTCCAAAGACGGTGAATAGTACCAATATTCTGATATTTCTCGGTCATTTGGTTGAAGAGCAACACTTGAACATGTTTTAAATGACGAATCTAATGTTGTACCCTCGTATTCTGATTTCAAAATCTGAAACATGTTGTAATTTCTATATTTAGCAACAATCAGTTAAAGCACACTATGTAATTATAAAAAAAAAAGCTCAAGTGATAGAATTAGTGCAAATTTTGATAATGGTAAATTTCTTAGAGCCGCTAATGTTGTCCAAGTTCATGCTATAGACAATGCTTCTCGATGCTAAGTCCTGAGTGAATTATGGATCAGTGATAGGTTGACTGTATAAGCACATGATCACAAGGAATTTCTAAATGTCAATGAAATTATGATATATTCATTTTGTTTTTACAACATGTACTTATTTCCTTAAATTTGATTTAATTTCCCTGTTTTATACTCATTATAATATTTTTGAATATGGCTATTTTAACTGTATACAGTGGTTTATAGAATAGTGGGTGGGAGTTATTTATTGACGCCCCAAACCCCTGTAATATGTTTACCTCTTTCTAGATATTTATATATTTATTTCGCTCCCACTAATATTCTCGAATATGAAGTTGAACCAAGGGCCGCGTATCAAACTCAAAATAGCATCCAAATGCATATAAATTTGTTTTTAACGTGCGAGAACCAAAATATCTTATAAGGGAGTACAATTTTTAAACATTTGCCGAAGAAGGGTTGTTCTACCTCCTCCTTTGACTTGGGAGTCAAAGCCACTTGTTTTTTGTTTGTTTTTTCTCCTCCCCCCTCTCCTGACAAATAATATTCCACAGCCACTGGATGTAATAACTGTTTGTGTTTATGAAAAGCTATCTTATGATTCCTTCATCTTATTATTTAAAGGACACAAATTTATCTACAGTAGAATTCCGCCAGGAAGAAAATTTTAGAAAATACAAACTTTTTTTTAGGTCAACTTTGGTGACATTTTGCTTGATAATGTTTAACAAAAGTGACAGCTATATATATCACATGACTTGATGTATGAATACATAAAAGTAGCTGTCATGTAATGTTCTTCCTTCTCACCTGTTGGTCGGTAATACTACTTTCCGAAATAGTTTCACTAATTGCGGGGAAAACAATTTGTTGAGGCCGCGCTAGGTTATCCTGTGGTCGCCGGTTCGAGTCTGAAGGCTGAAACAAGGAATATGTCCCCTTGTAAGTCCCTGGTGCAGAGGAACTGATCACACAAAGTTACAGGGGGTGTCATCATTAACACTGTTTTGATTATCTAATGAGGTGACATTTCTACTGATGGCTTAGAATATGTGTTGGAAAGGGTGCCAAGCTGGGAGCAATTGGTTATTCCATTGTTGGGCAACAATGCCAAACTGTGCAGCCAAGGATGATGGTAGTTTTAGAGAAGGGTTCTCAAGAATAAATTCACTCCTGGCAGTTAAAAACACTTGAAATTGGTAACTTTAGAGGGATGAATTTTTTTCATCACCAAAACTTGCCCTTAAAAAATTACAAAAACAAACATCTCAATCATAGGACTTACTAAGGTGGTGCGTCACCTACAGAAATACAGTTTAGAAAATTCAAACACATTTTACTGTGGTAAACAATTGATAAAATGTTACTATATTTTTATTATTATTTTAAAGGTACCTATTGATGGAATATCAAAAGTGACAGCTGAAAACTTAATACTATTTAATGACTTATTCCATATTCTGAAGTTGTGAGATTTTAAATATAATCAATAAATACAAAATCTTGCCATCTAACAGTTTTTGTGATAAATACTAATTAGTTTATAATATATGTTTTTAATATCAACTAAAATCAATACTGATAACTTGTCTACTAATATTCAAGGCCAGTTAGTAAAGAAAATTGTACTAATTATCACAGATCTATAATCTTACTTCCTTCTAAAACAAATTAGAACATTGTTAAAACAATGATTACAAAATTTTTAAATACTGATCATTTTTATAGTAAATATTTGATGTCTTGGGTTATTTAATAAATTTAAGCTAGGGCTATTATAAGGTATTATTGATTCAAAATACTAGAAGAAGATACATTTTATAAAACAATCAAATTAAACTCAAGTGATTTTAATTGATTTCAAAAAAGCTTTTGACACAGTTCATCATATTATTCTAATAATTAAAATTAAAACAATAAAGTTTGCAAGAACCCACTTATATTATAAACAAAGCAACCTATATATATATAGAGAGAGAGATGACACATATATATATATAGAGAGAGAGAGAGAGAAAGGACATATATATATATAGAGAGAGAGGACAAGTAGGCTATAAGGGCAAAGTCAATGATAAAAGTAAGGTAAGGTTTGAAGTTGTATTAGCCTATCTACTGGCATGAATAGGAGCTCCCCTTACTTTTTCAAATTACTTTGTAATCGGAATTAAAGATTATAAAAGCTTGTTTGTATTCTTAATTATTTTTTTCTAAGTGATCCAATTCAATTCATTTGAAATATGTATTCCTATAAATATATGATGTTGATTATTATAATTTATTATTTGGCCTATATCAATTTGTAAAACATAATAAATCTGTGTTTAATATATTTTGTATTGCTTTTATTCAAATTTAAAAATTGTTAGCCCTATCTTGGAATTTAAATTTGCAACAATATAAGGCAGTTTGAACAAAGTGAATGTATGCAAAACTAAAAGTTACCAACACACCACTAAATAAACCACTGTGACAAACATGCCTTGCAATTAAATCATACATCTTAGATAATTATAAAAAGGAATAGCCCTCAATAGTAAAATTCTGTGAAAAATGTGAGTCCTTGGTAAGATGTTCATCAGTTGATTCTAAGTCAATCAACATATTTTAAATGTATTTTTTCTAAAGACTTTTGCTGCTGTGTGCCGCCGTGTTTAAATTAGTTTCAGTTCCTATAAATGTTTTATGGTACTGCCTAGGTAACAACTTGTCAAATCACGGTTTACTTTACTTGTCTTAAGTTGACAGACTTAGTATCACCATCATACCTTAAACACACCTTCCCCCATCCCAAGAAAAAAAATGGGGTGTGGCTGTGTCATGGACACGGCCGTGTGTTGTACGTGAATACATTTAAACTTAAACGAACATCGTAGCTTCTCCGAGTCAAAAGTTATACTAATTGCAAATCTCGATACGCAGCAAAATAACCTCAAAATGGTGGCGCTTCCCCCTCCACCACGTGCGATGCGTCACTGTTCTCGCTTATCGTAATGAATTCTTTGATCCTTTAGCTATCCAGTGGTATAATTTAATTTTGGATGTAGAGGAAAGATTCGAAACTATAACACCAAACTGTATTCCCCGATTTTGTTATCATTAGGTTTTTTGGATTGCCCNTCGCTTATCGTAATGAATTCTTTGATCCTTTAGCTATCCAGTGGTATAATTTAATTTTGGATGTAGAGGAAAGATTCGAAACTATAACACCAAACTGTATTCCCCGATTTTGTTATCATTAGGTTTTTTGGATTGCCCCCGTATGGTAGCAAATTTAAAGACGTATTCACGTCAAAAAAAATCCATCCCATATCCGAGACCCAGCGCAAACACTCACGATCACCAATTTTCATCTCAAAGTGTAATGTATATTAATACTCCTGTAATTCTCTTACAGCTTCATTTCACTGGTTTCATATCATAAGGTATACAATTTCATTCAAGAGGTGAAGAGTCACGACAGTGACTCGATACTCAAACAGAAAATCAACCCTTTCTCTTGATGAACTAGCTTGGCGCTTCTGTCAAGGTAGAGAGAGATTCAGAGTATGGCAACAGCCGAACGGCGACAGACTTATGCTAGCATGAACCAACACTAGACTATTAAAAGATATAAAAATAGCTAAACGTTGTAGGAATTATAACCTTTGTAGTAAGTAAATATAATTTATTCCTACCTATAAATTATAAACACACAAATGGTAGCATTGAAAAAAATGCAAGGCAAGCTTACTGAAGTTGGTACGTATGGTATAGGATCTGGATATTGATAAGATGGTCCGCAGCACCCAACAAAATGTAGATTGCATATCAACGTTTTATCGTCGATATCATCCAACGTGAAATCATTCCTTCCACAAGCTTTCACCCAGTTTTCACACCTTGATAATTCTTTCTTTCGTTCCGGAAAGCCTATAAAAAATACTCCTCGCATGCATGGTTTGTCTACATCTTTTGTATTGCTGTCGCAATGTCCATATACACACCGTGTTATCCACATTTCTTGAATATAACCTACAATTTATAACTGCACATTAGCCTTTGCTTGGTTATTGCTAAGTAACAAGTTTGTCTTGTACAAATATCGACTAAGAAGTGGTTTGTCTTGCAAATAATTGTGTAGAGTAAAAATAAAACACAATATGTATGTAATAAATCTAGTTTAAAACTCTTTAAAACTACTGTTTGTATAAATCGACGCCATTTTGTATGTTTACTATTTGTATTTTGATAGAATCGTGGTAAAAGAAAGAAGGTGCGAAAATAGATACGCTTTTGTTTTTGTAACGTCACTGCATCGTAAATTTATTCTAAATATTGACATGGTGCATATGCTCAAATATATCATTCAGCTATGTATTTAATGAGTATGAATAAGTGTTTTATACAACTTTGAACACAAAAACTTTAAAATAAATTGTATAAACACTAACTAATGTTTTTACACATTACCTTTAAAGAGTTTAATAAGCGTTGGGTATGATTTGAAGCAGGTCATTTAATAAATTAAAAGCTAATAATTTAGTTATTAAGTTATATATTCTGCCAAAGCCATATTAAGGAGTGGGGGTCGAATAAGTTATGCGCCCGGGTCTCTAAAGAGATTAAAAATCAAACAGAAACTCAAAAACAAGAAATACTTAGTAACTCTAGACTTTATTTTTTTGTAATTAATCCCAAAAGTCTTGATTCAAATTTGGATTGTACAATGTACTTGGCTGAGAGGGTAATTTGGATGTTACAAGAATATTACAATACACACTATAGCTTATGAATACAAACTGTTCAAGATTATACAAAGTAAATATGCAACAATTAACTAATAAAAAAAACCTTATTTAGATGTAACAGCAGTTGGCACATAATAAATAGAATGATTGTAGGTATCTATCTAATATAAAAACTCACTACAATTTTGACTTAGTAGTTTATCAATTCAGACAGGTTCAAGGTTATATAAAATAATATATACGTAACAATTTTATTGAAAATTAGAGAATATTTCTTTTTAGTTCTGAAAGGCTCGAATTAAAATGGAATGGAATGAGCAGAAATTATCTGTAGCAAAGGATTAGATAGGAATGTAAATATGAGCATGGACCTCCGACACTTTGCTGCACCCGTAGATATTTCCTTGTAGCAGCAAGCAGAGTGTACTGATATAAGCTATCTAGCGTAGGAGTGGTGGTAACTGACAGCTAACAAAAGTTACCACATCTAATCTCATGTATCCATTCACCAAACTATATGATCTGTAAGATCACGTGTTGAACTGCTGTCACGTTTAGCAATCGGAATTTTACGACAAACCATTTGTTTTTAATTATTTTTATATTTTTTAAGCGTGTTCGCATTATTTAAATGTAAACTTAAGAAAATAAACGTTTGGATCTTCTTTTTTTTTAAGTGGAGTCTTTTGTTCATTTACGAATGCTTTACAAACGAAGAGCTTCGAAAAGGCTGCCTTCACTTCATGAAAGGGTGGTTGATGACGTCATACAAACTGTACATGGTTGTGCTCATACGTATGTGTTTACAAAATTAAAAGGTTTTATTTTGAAACTAATATATTGTATGGCTCGCTCTCTAGGTTATAAAAAAAACTCTAGTTTTATTGGTGGATAGTTACTATAAGATACAAGTGTGAATATAATACGTCTTAATTTATTACTTAATTCACTATTATATCCTTTGTTTCCACAACAGCTAAAAAAAAAAAAATTCGTTTGGTCCATACTGGACAAATATTTACAAATCGGCAATAACAAAACCTGAAATAAGCTAATCATTTTGTTATTCAAAAATACAAGGTAGGTACAAAGATGCAATTTCCAAACGCCATAGTGACTTAAGACTCGTACTTTAGGAACTACGACGGTTAAAGTATGCCGATTTTAGTTTAGTTTACAATTAATATAGCCGAAGACTATTTAAATTGGTTGGTTTCTTGGCAGTTTTGGCAATATTTATTATTTGAGGAAGAGCCAGCATAAATATACATAATAACAGATTTACTATATTAGTTATTTTGCCTATTTGAAATATGTGTATCAGCAATTACCTTCACTTAAATGGCTCAAGATTATACCACTACCAGCATCGCATACATCAACGCAAAGGGCCTATACCAATGTAAATAGAATATAAGGTAGCGCCAGATGGAAAAAGACGTCTGATTGGCTGAGCTTGGACGTCACTCAGTACACACTCGGTACACACGCCAGTGCGTTACATATATGAAGCTATATGGAAGACAAATTAAGTTGTTAAAAATCATGTCATATTTTGAAAAGTTTAAATAATGAATGAACCTTTAAAATCCAAACCAATGTCCCATTAACGTCATTACTCTACTTATTGAAAAATATGTATGTTTAGCTGCCTTCGTATTGAAATAAATCTAAATGCTGTGTTATGGGTGACGTAAGCAATAACATATTCAAATTTCTCCAAGTGACGTTACATTGTTATTCTCTTTACATTGGTATATACTCTGGCCCTATCTTTTTAGATACAGGGTAAGGTTCATTTTATATTCATGTATAGCGCATAACTGTTATAGTGCATAGAATATAATGCACAATCACAAGACAAAAAACCGGTTTATAACTAAACGTAGTGTTTAAAGTCTTATTTAAATTGATTGTCTTTTATTAATGGAAAATGACCTAGCCTCTTTTCACTAGTAGATAATGTCTCTAAATAATACTTAAATAATTAAGGTTTCACTCAAAATACTATTGTAACTAAACAGTATCTTTTGGCCATAATTGCTCGCATTCTCATGGGCTGATATCTCTTAAGCCATGGCCGTCTTAAGTTACAGTCTGAAATACTAAAGATTGGCAACACTGCGTCGAGGTCTGTCAACAATACAGCCACTTGCAGTATTTCTGATTAGTTCAGTTTGTTTCACTGTGCGGAATGTTTTTTTCTTGTGTAGTTTACTGGATTTGAAATTTTGCGTGATTCATGCTTCTATTTCATTATTGAGATATTAATTACATGTAATTATGTTATAGGCTCATTAATTTGTGGATGTGATTAGTGATATTAAACTAACAGCTGACATAATTCCAAAATCCTTGGTTTTGTACATTTGCGGTTATGTTTGCGCTTGCTACAAATTGTCTGTTCGTTTGGAATGCAATTGTTGCAGTGATTTTTTAGTTGGGCATGATACAGATAATAACTATTTTAATAATCTTACCAAAGGAAGACTAACTATTCCATCAACAGACTTTTTAAGGATTGGAGGTATTGTACACACATTAATATAGATTTTAATAATAGAAAATTTCTAAAATAGTTTCTTCAGCATCTAAATAAGAAACAACTTTTCCTGTGTTTGGCCTATAAATACAGTTGTAAAGATCCAGATCTAGATAAATGTATTAACAATGTTTCTGCGGTAATTCCTTGGATTAATTATTTTCTTTGTTTTGTCAGCGCTTGGAAATATACTTATTAACAACTACACCCAGTAGGTATAGGAATGGTAAAAATAGCAGGGAAAATTCTTATTCAGAAAAGAAGAAAATGAATCACTTTTACCTCCTGCTTTCTTACAGGAGGGCGGAGGGTCTTGGACAAATTATTTATCATCATTGATTCTCTCGGCCACTGACCAGTAACGTTGAACAAGATTCATTAGACTATCCTTTCTTTGAAAATTAGCATTTAAAATTTTTTTTAAATCATAATACAATAGGTACCAAAATATATTAAAGGTCTATTTGGGGTTAAATTAAGGTTAAAAGTAAATACATTAAAACTAAAACTGAAAAAATGACTGGTCCCAGCCTTATATTTTGTAAATGAACTATTTGACGGACTAATTCATACCAATAAATTTAGATCAATTACATTAGTTCTCCATATGACCGGTAGATGCGCCTCCTCTAATTCATGCACGCTCAGTGTTAATGTTAGACAATAGCACTTTGGTGATCTGTGTATGGTTTAACCTGTGCCACCTCTATGACACTCATTGATCTCTATAATATAACTGGATGGACATAAACATACACAATGCCAAGGACCAAAGCGTGACGCTCAAATTTATCGTCTGCTACATTATGGGGGGACAGATTTAACGGTTTCTTTCAATGTTCTTTTGCGAAAACATGTTTCTGTTGAATAAAAGTGTTATTGTTTGAAATTAGTGAAATATTATACCACACTTTCCTGAAGAAACATTTACATTAAAGGATATACAATTCAGTTTTACAGGTAATACTGTACAAATACGAATAAAATCTTTAACATAATTATTTAAATATGTAGTTATCATCAATGTTGTTTACAGTCTGCCAAGACTACACTTATATTTAAAGTTGGCTATTAGTTTGTATATTGGTTTCAGATACTATATTATATTGAAAGTTCAATAGATATAATGAATAAGGTATGTTAAAACTTGATTGCATTTGTTTGAATGACAAACTTTGTGTTGTTGCCATACGTTAAAACTATCACTTAGGTTATAGGCTTGTAAAAGGTATTATTATATTAACAATTTTTTTTAAGTTGATTAAGATCTTGTATATTTCTTTCAAAAACCATGTTATGTTCAAAGTTCGATAACTATAGTGAAACAAGCTACCTAAAAACTGTATTATAGTTGTTTGAATGACATAATTTGTGTAGAAGTCTTACGTTCAAATAATAATTTAGGTTATAAGCTTGTAGGATCTATGGTATATACTAAACCCTGATTTTAATAAAAATCACAATCTGTAAGGCTTTATTTCGTACCAGAATACTATCATATGTATAATATTTTGGTAGGATAAACAGCCATTTAGAATGAAAGTAGAAATTTCCTTCTGGAAGGTATGTTATCCTACCTAAACACTACTATAGGGTAGAATTTTGGTACGAGATAAAGCCTTCCAAGCGAGCTTCCTTAAAAAAAAATCATCGTATATATATATATATTAGGCTACACCAACTTATTTAAAGAAAAAACTCACCAGTCTCGAACGCTCTTCAAAACTTTTACTAACATATTTATTCCATTTAACTAATCACACATTGATGTATCTCATATATTCAATCAAATTAATGTACGATGTTAAAATGCCACATTGCCTTGGATGAGTGTAAGAGAGAAAGAGATACCCGAAAGTTTCTTTCTCTCTTACACAATGGTGTGCAGATGACAGCTCGAAAATTTCATATTATCACGCGCCCAATTAAAATATTGTAAAGAATTTTGAACTACTACGTTTTCATTTTATGGTTTTAGACAAGTAATATGGTGGGTCTAGAGAAATAATTAAGATGATCAAAAAAAGGAGCTTATTAGTTAAATGCATATTAACTTTGTATTGATATTGATTTTCCCTTTCGTAAGATTCCAAATCAAAAGTTCCAACCCTTAATATATTTCAAATTAGTGAACAATTTTATAATATTAGACTTAATGAATCCATATGTGTTATAAAATATTATCTTCTGGTTTAACAAACCTGAGTGGTCATTTTATTTTATTTTTGTATGTTGTTGACAAGACTTTGTGTCACGGTATTAAAATTTTAGCTTTGTTAACAGGTTTCCATCCCTCTGCTGTGTATTTTGTGAACAACAAGCCACTCCCAGGTGACTTTGTTTGTTTCTTTCGTTTCTAAAAGCTGACGAAATCATGGTGAGGTCTCATGAAATTGGAAGTTTCTAGAAGCCTGCTTGTATGACTATAAACAAGGAAAAAGGGCTCTACCAACGTCATTTGGCCTGCAACCCCACTGTGGGTAAGGTCTGTGGCACGCCAACATCCAAATTTCAAACTTTAAACCTGCCGTGTATTAAAAACGTTTAATTCAGACTGTGATAATTTCGGTATAATCGAGTGTCATTCCATTTGAATAAGTCAAACATAATTAATAGTCCTGTATTTCTATTATAAAATAGACCGAATGTTTAGTTTGTGGAAAACTACGGTTACATGCAATTATTAATAATCCCATGGCGAACAACGAGCAGTCATGAAAAGAGAACCCGAGAAATATAACGTAATATTTTTAATTTCTGATGTGAAGGAGTGAGGTGAAAAAAATATAACACTTCATTTTGGTTACCATCCTAGAGGCACGAACGATGACATTACAATTTGGCGCCCAACATGGGGTGAGAAAAAGAAAAATAACATTTCATCTATTGATTTCTCATCATTTTTAAAGCATTTAAATTTTGTTTGGCTATGCAATTAATGTATTTGTTGATTATATTTAGCAGGGTACATTGTGTGTGGGGGAAGAAGGAAGGGCAAGTTTTCTTAATCATATAGTCTTTATATAATAGTGGTAACATTATAATGCTTTATTTTCAGTTGTATGCCTAGTTGTTTATTAGCACCACGTTTTACTACCCATTTGGGTTGTGCACCTATGTACTAATTACGCTTATAGTATAGATATGAGCAAGGTTGAACTAGAGGAAGTTTACCCGCATTTGCATGGAGAGAGTGGAAAACCATTTGAAGAAAACTCCTTCAGTGCACCCAACCAGGATTGAACCACGATCTCCACATCATCAGCAGTCTAGTATATTGCCTTAAACCATGTGGCCACAAAATTGGGTGTATGCCTAGTTAAAAAAATTACCTATTCCTCTTCGTTTTAAATGTCCTTTTATCGATTAATATACAGACAAATTATTAAAAATGTCACCGTATAGGAGTCAAACACGAATTCCCTCAGAAGTCGTAAGTTTGTTGATAAGACTGGTGCCTTACTGCCCTCCAGCTCAAATACAGTATTTGCCCAGATATAATTGAGTAGCTTGATATAAAAAGCGGACATCTGACCCAGAGGTAGAAATTTAGGTAGCAGGGGATTTTAATAGTATTTTTCATACTCTTTTCAATGATGGTATTTATTTATTTCAAAAAACGAACCTAAGTATGTGTTTTTAAGCATTTTAGTTTGATGCTTATTTCAAAAGTTGACACCTACAATATACGTTGGTTTCAAATGCGGACATCTGAAAAACCGACCAATGGCACCACAGCAATATGCTTTCATGACCAAGAAAACTGTCGTGGCAACTGTTATTGTTGATAAGTGGACTTTGGTTTGTCTTAAAACATTTTATGTTTTTCAATCAAAAATCATATTATTTTTTAATATGGGTGTGAAAAACGGAACTCAATATCATGTCAATGCATCCAGAAAATGCTATGAAGAAGAAATCTCAACCTGAAAAGTATAAAAGAAACATTGAAAAGCATCAAAGGTTAGGACAATATTCACGCTATACTACTCTCGTTTTTGATATGTTTTACGATATATAGTCAGTGGGAGAAATTTAAAAAAAAAAATTATTTGCGATTGAAAGTCAATATTAAACGTAAGCCAGTCTGGCCAATCTCTATCCTTACAAGTTCTTTTTTATCTAGTTTCTTCATTATTTTTAACTGTGATTGAAGGCATTAACTATAGTAATTTTGTTGTTTTTCTAGGCTATGCCTATTTCATTATTTTCTCTCTGCCCCCTCTATTTCCCTCTGTTTTATTTTTTAACCTTTGAGGTTACAGTATGTATTTGTTCTGAATGTTCAGATATTCTGCTAAAGGTCTCCCAGAGTACCAGAGTACATGTGGCCACAGGGTTGGCTACCAATGTACGTTACTAACAATGCGTGATATCACTGGTTTTATTGGAGCCTTTTACTCCATACACTGACAAAAGTAAGCAAGACGATTTCATTCTAAAATACTGTCATGCTGAGGCGCTCAACCCTAGGAGGAAAAATAAAGAAGCACTTAAAGGAAAATCCACAACCTTTGAGCACACGATTGAGAATCATGCTGGAAACTATCTCAGAGTTTGTCACAAGTCACAACACGTTTCTGAATGTTTCTACAACAACCAAGCATAGAATCATGGGGGTCTTTAAGAGATTCATAAATGGTAAAGCCCACATTCCAGTATAAACTAGACGAAGAAACCACAAAGAAGCAAAGTTTGGTCCAAATAGAGATACAGTCAAGAATCTCATCTGTAGTCTGAAAACCTGTAAATCTCACTATTCAAGAGGAAAAAGTTCACTTGTTTATCTACCGTCATAACAAAGAATGCGTAAACTGTGTAAAATGTATAATGAAGATAAACCTGAAGATGAGAATATCACACAGGGCTTTTTCAGCAAAGTGTTATGCACAAATTTTAACATTGGCTTATCTGCCCCCTCTGTGGATGAGTGTATCACGTGCATTGAAATAGAAAACAGAATTTTGATAGAGAAAGATGAGACTGAGAAAACAGGATTTAAATTTAAAACTGAAAAAAAAAAAATCCCAATCCTTTTTCGAACATTAATTTTGCGTGAGAAGTGGCAAAGATTTTTTGTTATATCATTCGATTGTCAGAAAAATCTCGTTGTTGCAAAGTTTAGTGACGAGATTGCTTACTATTCTAGGTAGCTGTATTGTTATAATCTATCTGTGATTACACGTTAGTCAACAGACTCCTTGAATCCTAAAACTGTATCCTCTTAGCCTACTCATTTACAGAAGAGCAAGCAAAAAAAATCTTCCAATGAGGTTGCTTCAATTGTATTCAATGAGATAAACACTGTTGAGCTCACAGGTTATGATTCTAACAATGTAGTTGCAGCTGGTGGGTTGCACTGGACAAAACAAAAACGTAATTGTACATAGCAATATTGTTCCTAGTTGTAGTAATGTAGTATTGTTACGAGCTGTACTGAAATAGTATTGTTAAGAGTTGTAGTTATGTAGTCTTTTTACGAATTGTAGTGATGTAGTTGGCCTGTTGTTATGCGACAAAAACAAACTAGGCCTATGAAGATAATAAGTAAAACAATACACAAAATTAATTTGAAATTTCTATTTCAGTTGCATTAGACCAATCCAAGAATTCCTAGTAAGAACCATTCACATTGTTAAAATCTTTTACATAACACCAAAATATATTTTAGGGTTATAAAATAATAACGATATTAACCAAGGTCAAGACGGACGTCAGATAGAATTGCGGATCTTAGGGCATCCACATACTACATATGGTAGTGGCTACGCTACTGGTAGTTTGCTAACAAATATTTCAAATTCAATTTAAATAATAAAATAGTTCAAATAACAGCACTCCAACTACAACACAAACCAATCGTGCTTCTTCGGCTGATCTCGGTTATAGTAACGAACTAAACCAAACAATCTTGTTCAAGAAAAGTGTGTGAGAGAAATTACGTAGTAAATTATATTTTTCATGTGAGGGGTCAGTTGCTGTAGGTCGTGAACTTGTGAACGATTTTCTCCAATATTCTGAAGGTTGCTAATTTATGAACTATGAAATATTAGCTGCTCATTTCTGTGAACTAAACGAGCCACGAATTATACCCAAGAGTGACTAGTTATATTCGTATGTAGATTCAACAACACTGCGTCATTATATGTGTGTGTATGTCATACTACATAATCACCTAAAAATACTCAAATGAAACACACATTAATTAAATACTTGACATAATTATTTGTACCAGGTTTCCAATTTTTAATAATCTAACCGTAATTACATTATAGATGAGTGACTATAGAGATATACCCGAAAAATTTACAAATAGCTTATCTCATCCGTACTCTTTATGTTATGATTAGAATCAAAGCCATGCCATTTTGAATTTTGAAGACCAAAAATTAATCGTATATTTTTGAAATTGTAGTAAGAAAAAAAAATGAACAGTGGCTGAATTTTCTTGAAGTAAAAAAATTCAGACTGTTTCAGTTCCTCGCATGGACTTCAAATAAACGATCCAGAGAGAATCTCATTCCATCTAAAGAGCGGTATTATGTCTAGCATCCCTGGTTCTGTTTGTACACCGTATAGTGCTGCTACCTATCGTTACAAATCAAACTATACAATCTAGAAGTCGGGCACGGTAGCTCGTTGGTAGAATAAGCAAACAATAATGTTGGTTCAATCAATGTATTATATTTTATTTTGATTAGTTTTAGCTCTAATCGTATATAAGTTTATCTAATTACTATCTTGAAGTGCAGTAATCACGTTAGTTATTGCCATGAAGGTAATCTTATCCGATAGCTGTTATTATCTTGAGGTACAGCTTGCTTTTACTTCTTTCATTACCTAACCCACCCACCACCCCTCCCACCAACCCGGAATAGATGCTTCCACTCAATATAAAATTATTTTAATTATTTCACTTCCCTTTTATATTCTAGAATATGATACAGTTTAAAACAAACTTCTAATAGCTTCTAAAGGCAGTCACTTTAGAAAAAAATATAGCTATATGTCACTCCTGTAAACAATAAACGATAGGGTAAACTCACAAGTCACTTCTGTAAACAACTAACGTCAGGGTAAACTCACAAGTCACTCCTGTAAACAACAAACATCAGGGTAAACTCACAAGTCACTCCTGTAAACAACA